>CM064520.1:4135498-4137998 GCA_032716605.1 Paralithodes platypus
TGAACCATATGATACCCATCTCGCCTTGTACCATTTTTGCCAACCCCAGATGGGACGTCACAACGTCGTCCACTTATTCCAGGTACCTATTTACAGCTAGGTGAACTGAGGCTAACACATGAAAGGAGACAAGCCCAATTTGTCTCCGCCCGGCCGGGGATTGAACCCCCGACCCCTCGTGTGTGAGACGAGAGCTCTACCTACTAGGCTACGGGCTCTCTCTGTGTGTGTGTGTGTGTGTGTGTGAGAGAGAGAGAGTAGGAGTTATTCGATGTCCCCCAAAACTTTTTTATTTTACCACTTTCATGAACCCATACGTTTTCTGTTACTTATTTTATCGTTTATATAGAGTATGTTTAAACTGCTGTAGTTGCTTTTACTATTCAAACCAAGAACATCATTATATATATATATATATTATATATATATATATATATATATATATATATATATATATATATATATATATATACTGTACATCCCATTCAGCACCATGGCTCCTTTCTACTTTTGATTCTGGTTAAAACTAGATGATTTTATGCAGTTTAAGAAGGACCTGTTACTAAGAGGGTTTATTGATATAGTATTATACCCATTTGAGTCGTATAAGTAGATTACAAACTGAAGAAAATCATCTAATGGTAACCAGAATATGATGACAATTAAGTACAGGTGTTGAAGGGGATCTATTTATACGTGTATTGTTTTATAGGTTCTAAGATTTCCTGCAAACATAAGCATATTGATGGTAGATTTCCTGCAAACATAAACATATTGATGGTAGATTTCCTGCAAACATAAACATATTGATGGTAGATTTCCTGCAAACATAAGCATATCGATGGTAGATTTCCTGCAAACATAAACATATCGATATGATTGATCAACACGATGAAGTCAGGGTGTGTGTGTGTGTGTGTGTGTGTGTGTGTGTGTGTGTGTGTGTAGTGTGTGTGTGTGTGTGTGTGTGTGTGTGTGTGTAGTGTGTGTGTGGTGTTATGTCTGGAGAATAACGAGTGTGTTGGGAGCTGCGCGGAGACTGGGGCAATAAACCACCAAAGTAAGGACGGTCTTCTCTTAAGGGGAGGAAGACCGTTTTTCTGGACCCCCTTCTCCCTCATGTTTAGCCCCACTAGTTTTGAGATTATAAGATGTTAGGCCCATTAGTTTGGCGATTTTAGCACCTTTCGCCCCATTTCGTTGTCAATTTTCAGACCTTTTGTGCCATTTAGGTGTCTATTTATTCCTGGAGAGCGACAGCGAACCTGCAATTTTAAGAGGAATCGGCCTTCGGCCGGGACATTTTTCTACCGAAAAATTTACAAATTTATCTAGGGGGTGTTTTTCTAAGCTTGATAGAGGTCTAAGGATGAAACTAAATTTTTTTATGAATAAATGAATTAATAGACCAAACAAACGGCCAGTCTTCTCTTAACGTTCAGTCACACTACCAACATTTCCAGCAATATTCGAGATTTACCCTAAATTTATCGATCGGCATTAATTTGTCTATCACTATACATGAGCTACAATCGATCGGCATTAATTTGTCTATCACTATACATGAGCTACAATGCACTAGTCTAGACGTCTAAACTGAACGTAGATTACATTTCATTTGCCTAATCTCTCATACAGCTTTAACTCGGAAGTGCTCAGACTTGCTGGATAAAGCGCTCCATGTGACTTAGATTTAAACGTTGCCTTAAGATTTAAACGTTGCCTTTAGATTTAAACGTTGGCTTAGAGTATTTGAAGCAAAGTAAGTCGGGATGGGATGTAACATTTAGGAACGTCCTACGCTATATACTTGGTTCAGAATCCTTCGTTCATTGGAGGAAATTAAATGTTCCTTGATACACTACTAAGTCCTGGTTCTGGGACAGGCTGACAATGCTGGTGCAATGCTGGTGCAATGCATAAGTGTGTTGATTTTCGGTGTGAGCGTCCTGGGTTCGAATCCCCGGACTGCCACATGTGTTTGTTAATTTCATTAATCGAGTTTAGGAGTAAAGTTGGTTGGTGGAGAGAACATAATAATACGAGACTTCGAATCCAGCCATAAAAACGAATCGCTTTCTTTATTCCTGATTATTAAATATGCCGTTTAAGGGGGGATGGGCCTGTTTTTCTGGACACCTCCTGCATGATTAGCCCCATTAATTTTCAGTTTTTAAGATGTTCGTCCCATTATATAGTCGATACTAAAACCTTTCGCCCCATTTTTTTGTCAACATTAAGACCTTTCGTGCTATTTAGGTGTCGATTATTTCCTGGCGAACGATAGTGAGCCATTAATTTTGGAAGTACCGGGACATTTTTTTCTACCGAAAAATGTACAAATTAATCTAGAAGGGTGATCAAGTGGATTTTTTTTTTTTTTTTTTTTTTTTTTTAAGGTTGACGGAGGTCTACGGAGGAAACTAGACTAATAATATACTGTATACATTGAAAAAAAAAAAAAAAAAAAAAAAAAGGAACCATCCCCCCTTAAAAGTTG
>CM064520.1:4140197-4172697 GCA_032716605.1 Paralithodes platypus
GAACGTAAATAAAGTGACAGAACCCAAAATACTCTCTCTCTCTCTCTCTCTCTCTCTCTCTCTCTCTCTCTCTCTCTCTCTCTCTCTGCCCTTTATACCACCTATCCTTCCCCCATGTTTCCCCCCTTCCCCTCCCCCACACCCTCTTCCCCGATGTTTACATAACGATATCGATGTAGGGGTAAACAACACCATTTCCAAATTCGCCGACGATACAAAAATAGGAAATACAGTCCTGAACGAAGATGATAGAAATGCGTTGCAATCTGATTTAAACAAGATATCAGAGTGGTCGAAAAAATGGCAGATGCCCTTCAATGTCGATAAATGTCAGGTGCTGCAGGTTGGTAGCAGAAATATGAAATGAATGGCAAACAAATAAAAATCGCAACGGTAGTAAAAGACCTAGGGGTACTAATATCTGAAAACCTAAAAACTTCCGACCAATGTATAGCAGCTGCAAATAAGGCAAACATAGCATTGGGCTTTATTAAACGAAAATTTACATATAAACATGAAAACGTAATAGTGCCACTGTTCAAAAGTATGGTGAGGCCCCACCTTGAATATGGTGTGCAGTTCTGGTCACCTTATCTGATCAAGGACATTGTAAGACTCGAGTCAGTACAGCGTAGAGCGACGAAGATGATACCCTCATTAAGAAATAAACCATATGAAGAAAGACTTAAACGATTGAACCTGTTCTCATTAAAAAAAAATAGATTGAGGGGTCAGCTTATTGAGTGCTTTAAGATACTAAAAGGTTTAGACAAAGTCGATGTAAATGCACTATTCACATTAAACAATACTAATCAAACTCGCGGAAATAGAATGAAATTAAAAACCAAAAAGGCAAACCTACAAAGTCACAAATGTTAATGTCACAAAGAGTTTCTTCACCTACAGTGTGGCGACAGAGTGGAATAAACTACCAGCGAGAGTGGTGGAGAGCGATACAATAAACGCTTTCAAGGGAAGGCTTGACCTCTATCTACAGAAAAAAAAAAAAAAAATATGTATGTGTATGTGTGTACACTGTACAGTATGTATATATATGTATGTATGTATATAATAATAATAATAATAATAATAATAATAAACGGTTTATTAAAGAATGGCAGCCTCATGAGCTGAAAATAAACATTTTACAATTAGTCAATGAACATGAGATGTACAGATATGAAAATGGTAAGCTCAGTTTACAATGGGTGAGTATAATATACTTTACATTAAAACAAGAAATTAATACAATAATTATGATAGTGCAAAATACAAATTATCATAAATTAACCATGAGAGTAAGTGATTTACAGTGCATAGATATGTGTATATATATATATATATATATATATATATATATATATATATATATATATATATATATATATATATATATATATATATATATATATAGTTTGTAAGGCCAGACTGCCTAGTAAGGACCTTGAGGTCTGTGTGGTCTGTGTATCTATGTACCTCTATGTAGCTCTCATTGAAGACTGAGAATACAATATATGTGTATACTTGTACCGCAATATACCCGGTGACTGTGTAACCAATCCGCTGTAAACTTTATACTAATAAGATTCATAATACTGGAAACTCTGAATAGTAATAGATGTCAACCAAATGTACGGCTCTAAGGCTCATCTATTGCTCTATTACGCCTTACTTCCCTTTATGTGGGTGGCCATACAATATTGCTCTATTACGCCTTACTTCCCTTTATGTGGGTGGCCATACAATATTGATCTATTACGCCTTACTTCCCTTTATGTGGGTGGCCATACAATATTGCTCTATTACGCCTTACTTCCCTTTATGTGGGTGGCCATACAATATTGATCTATTACGCCTTACTTCCCTTTATGTGGGTGGCCATACAATATTGATCTATTACGCCTTACTTCCCTTTATGTGGGTGGCCATACAATATTGATCTATTACGCCTTACTTCCCTTTATGTGGGTGGCCATACAATGTGGATCTATTACGCCTTACTTCCCTTTATGTGGGTGGCCATACAATATTGATCTATTACGCCTTACTTCCCTTTATGTGGGTGGCCATACAATATTGATCTATTACGCCTTACTTCCCTTTATGTGGGTGGCCATACAATATTGATCTATTACGCTGACTTCCCTTTATGTGGGTGGCCATACAATATTGATCTATTACGCCTTACTGCCCTTTATGTGGGTGGCCATACAATATTGATCTATTACGCCTTACTTCCCTTTATGTGGGTGGCCATACAATATTGATCTATTACGCCTTACTTCCCTTTATGTGGGTGGCCATACAATATTGATCTATTACGCCTTACTTCCCTTTATGTGGGTGGCCATACAATATTGATCTATTACGCCTTACTTCCCTTTATGTGGGTGGCCATACAATATTGATCTATTACGCCTTACTTCCCTTTATGTGGGTGGCCATACAATATTGATCTATTACGCCTTACTTCCCTTTATGTGGGTGGCCATACAATATTGATCTATTACGCCTTACTCCCCTTTATGTGGGTGGCCATACAATATTGATCTATTACGCCTTACTTCCCTTTATGTGGGTGGCCATACAATATTGATCTATTACGCCTTACTCCCCTTTATGTGGGTGGCCATACAATATTGATATTACGCCTTACTTCCCTTTATGTGGGTGGCCATACAATATTGATCTATTACGCCTTACTTCCCTTTATGTGGGTGGCCATACAATATTGATCTATTACGCCTTACTCCCCTTTATGTGGGTGGCCATACAATATTGATCTATTACGCCTTACTTCCCTTTATGTGGGTGGCCATACAATATTGATCTATTACGCCTTACTTCCCTTTATGTGGGTGGCCATACAATATTGCTCTATTACGCCTTACTGCCCTTTATGTGGGTGGCCATACAATATTGATCTATTACGCCTTACTTCCCTTTATGTGGGTGGCCATACAATATTGCTCTATTACGCCTTACTTCCCTTTATGTGGGTGGCCATACAATATTGATCTATTACGCCTTACTTCCCTTTATGTGGGTGGCCATACAATATTGATCTATTACGCCTTACTGCCCTTTATGTGGGTGGCCATACAATATTGATCTATTACGCCTTACTCCCCTTTATGTGGGTGGCCATACAATATTGATCTATTACGCCTTACTGCCCTTTATGTGGGTGGCCATACAATATTGCTCTATTACGCCTTACTGCCCTTTATGTGGGTGGCCATACAATATTGATCTATTACGCCTTACTGCCCTTTATGTGGGTGGCCATACAATATTGCTCTATTACGCCTTACTGCCCTTTATGTGGGTGGCCATACAATATTGATCTATTACGCCTTACTGCCCTTTATGTGGGTGGCCATACAATATTGCTCTATTACGCCTTACTGCCCTTTATGTGGGTGGCCATACAATATTGATCTATTACGCCTTACTGCCCTTTATGTGGGTGGCCATACAATATTGCTCTATTACGCCTTACTGCCCTTTATGTGGGTGGGCCATACCAATATTGATCTATTACGCCTTACTGCCCTTTATGTGGGTGGCCATACAATATTGCTCTATTACGCCTTACTGCCCTTTATGTGGGTGGCCATACAATATTGCTCTATTACGCCTTACTGCCCTTTATGTGGGTGGCCATACAATATTGATCTATTACGCCTTACTGCCCTTTATGTGGGTGGCCATACAATATTGCTCTATTACGCCTTACTTCCCTTTATGGGGGTGGCCATACAATATTGCTCTATTACGCCTTACTGCCCTTTATGTGGGTGGCCATACAATATTGATCTATTACGCCTTACTCCCCTTTATGTGGGTGGCCATACAATACGCCGCAAGCAGACCTGTCCCCCTGAGGACAACCCGTGCCAGTGTATTTAAGGGGAGATATCGACTTGAGGGAGTTTTTTCTTGACCCCTTTCTCCCTCATGTTTAGCCCCATTGCTTTTGAGATTTTAAGACAGTCGCCCCATTAGTTTGGCGATTTTAAGAACTTCCGCCCCATTTCCGTCAATTTTAAGACCTTTCGTGCAATTTAGGTGTCGATTTTATCCTGGCGAGCGATAGCGAGCCTGTAATTTAAGAGGAACCGGCTTTCAGCCGGGACATTTTTCTACCGAAAAATTTACAAATTTATCTTGAAAGGGGCTCTTAAGCTTGATGGATATCTAGAGACCAAACTAAAAACCTCCCCTTAAGGGGGTTCACCGGATTTGTATTAGGCTTACTCCCATAAACGGGTTGGTTACCAGGCCTGACTAATCCCATCCACCTGGACTTGTATTAGGTTGTCTCCCCTAGATGGGTTGCCGACCAAGCTGACGAGTCACATCCACCCAAATATCATAATACTGTATAAAGGTTCGAAATGTATAGCACGGAAATATTGCAAGATTAAACAAATGTAAATATCGTAAGATTCTCCATAATGCCTGCCCGTAAGACTCGTAGCGCTGTAAGACTTCAACACTCTACTACCACTGTATAACACTTTTATAACAACTACTAACACTGCTATCATAAAACTAAATATGTAAAATAGAAATATATATTATCGTCAAACTCGCAAAACTGCATAATCTCATAATATCCTCATAACAGTGAATAAACTCATAACATTCACCGATTAGTGTATATTCCTCTCGCCTACTTATCCCCCATGACCCCCCCCCCCCCCCCCCTCCATCCTCCTTCCAGGAGTGTCGCCTCCCCACGGCTTCCCTCCATCCCCCCCTCCACCCTCTGCCAAATATATCTCCCTCCCCAGTGCCATAAGAATCATTCCTTCCCTTCCTACCCTTGCCATTAGTATTCCCCCCCTCCCCCAGCCCCTTCCTCCCCCTCCCACCCTCCTCCCGCTCCCCCCTGCCATAAGAATCCCTTCCCCTCTCCCCACCTTCCCGCTCTTGCCCTTAGTATTCCCCGCCCCCCCTGACCCCACCTTCCCCCCCTTGTCCCCCTCCCAGCAACCTCTCCTCCCCCCCCCCCCCCCCCTTCCCCCCCTGCCATAAGTATCGCCCCCAGTCAAAAGCCAAGATTGTGTTTGCGTCTTCAATTTGTCGGAGAATGCCGCCGACCTGGGGCCCCGGGGGGATTGGGGGTCACATGGCGGAAGGCAGTTGACTAACATAAAGAACTCTCTACACAATATGGTATTATAGTGCTGCGACTCATCCGAAACTAGTCACTTTTAGATAAATTTTATGATAATGGTAAAATTCATACAAATAATAATAATAATAATAATAATAATAACAACAAAAACAACAGTAAAATAATAATAATAACCTTAATAAAAATGAAATACATAATAGCAATAAACATCATTATAATAATAATAATAATAATAACAATAATACTAATACTAATAATAATAATAATAATTATAGCTGTTAATTCGAGTCATCCAGAGAATGTGACTATAGGTCAAGTAACTTACAGTACTGCAGTTATTGGAACAATCAGAATAACTAGACACATTCAGCTGAAAATATTGGGTTAAGGGGGATGGTTCACTTTTTGGCCGATTTTTCTATGTATTCATTATTTTTCTAGTATCCTCCCTAGACCTCCATCAAATTAAAAAAAAAACATCCATTAGATCCCCCTTCTAGATTAATTTGTACATTTTTCGATAGAAAAATGTTCCGGCCGAAGGCCGGTTCTTCCAACATTATAGGCTCACTATCGTTCGCCAGGGAAAAAATCGACACCTAAATAGCACGAAAGGTCTAAATATTGACGAAGAAATGGGGCGAAAGGTCTGAAAATCGACTATCTAATGGGGTAGACATCTTAACATCTGAAAACTAATGGGACTAAACATGAGGGAGAAAGTGGTCCAGAAAACCGGCCCATGTCCCCTTAATTTATATGTATTTGTTTATGTATTTATTATAATTTATATGTATTTGTTTATGTATTTATTATAATTTATATGTATTTGTTTATGTATTTATTATAATTTATATGTATTTGTTTATGTATTTATTATAATTTATATGTATTTGTTTATGTATTTATTATAATTTATATGTATTTGTTTATGTATTTATTATAATTTATATGTATTTGTTTAGGTATTTATTATAATTTATATGTATTTGTTTAGGTATTTATTATAATTTATATGTATTTGTTTATGTATTTATTATAATTTATATGTATTTGTTTATGTATTTATTATAATTTATATGTATTTGTTTATGTATTTATTATAATTTATATGTATTTGTTTAGGTATTTATTATAATTTATATGTATTTGTTTAGGTATTTATTATAATTTATATGTATTTGTTTAGGTATTTATTATAATTTATATGTATTTGTTTAGGTATTTATTATAATTTATTTTATATCTTTTTTTTTAAGTTTCCTCCCTAAACCTCCATTAAGTTTTTTAAAATTCAATCGTGATAAACTTGTGCATTTTTCAGTAGAATAATGCCCCAGACGAAGGCCGATTCCTCATATATTGCATGCTTTGCTATCGCTGACCAGAAAAGCATCAACACCTAAATGGCACGAAAGGTCTTAAAATCGCCAAACTAATGAGGCAAGTGACCTAAAATGTTAAAACTAATGGGGCTAAGCATGAGGGGAGAAGGGGGTCCAGAAAAAGACCCTATTACAAGAGAAGCTTAATTATACGTTTATTAATTTTGTTCAATCGTCTAGGTAGTAAAAGTGTGGTATATGCTCACTGAGACTAAGTTTAAGGGGAGGTATTTAGTTTGTTTTCTACTCCTCCAGCAATCTTAAAATGTCACCCCCTTGACCCTCTTTCAAGATAAATTTGTACATTTTTCGGTAGAAAAATTTCCCGGCTGAAAGCCGGTTCCTCTAATATTACAGGCTCGCTATCGCTCGCCAGGATAAAATCGACACCTAAATGGCACGAAAGGTCTTAAAATTGACAGAAATGGGTCGAAAGTTCTTAAAATCGTCAAAATGATAGGGCGAACGTCTTAAAATTAGAAAATCAATGGGGCTAAACATGAGGGAGAAAGGAGTCAAGAAAAAAATCCCTCGAGTGGAAATCTCCCCTTAATAATATACTTTTCTTGACCAAACTCTATTAAATCTATTAAAATCGTCAAAATGATAGGGCGAACGTCTTAAAATTAGAAAATCAATGGGGCTAAACATGAGGGAGAAAGGAGTCAAGAAAAAAATCCCTCGAGTGGAAATCTCCCCTTAATAATATACTTTTCTTGACCAAACTCATTCAAAAATATACTTTATCTTAAACTTTGACCTGACTCGTATTTTCACAAGACAACAAATGGAAAACAGAAAATAAATGCGTATTGGATTTTGAAAGGGTTAATAAGAGTTATATCGAATAATAAACTCAGAAAAGTAGACAGAATGAATGTAAACACCCTATGAGGAGGAGCACTTTATTGACAACGTTTTGGCCTGATGAATCTCCGTGCGAAACGTTGTCATATTGTGTATATATTCAGGAGTTATATTGTTCCATTTGACCTCTTTTAAGTTTCCTCCCTAGACCTCCATCAATCTTAAAAAAACAACCCCCAAGACCCCCCCTTCAAGATAAATTTGTACACTTTTCGATATAAAATGTCCACAAAGTATTTGACCTTTCGGCCTAGCTATTACATGCACTCGGCTATATTCTGTCATTTGACCATTTGACCTGTACAGTGGCGGCGCTAATAAGTCATGTCTCAGCTGTCATCACGTTTGGCTCACTCTGTGCTGTATTAATGTCTGTCAGATGTTGAATAGGGTGGGTAAGTGAAGCTTAGATATTGCTGATACCAATTATTTATCAAAACATACTTGGTGCCGAGACATGACTTATTAACGCGACTGTACAAAGGAAAGGAAGGAAATCAAGCAACAACAGGTCTAGTGACCCTTCTAGGTACCGTACATGGCCACCCTCTTAAAGCGGAGCAAGGCGTCCGGCAATAGATAGGTAGATAGATCGATTTTACCTGACATACACGTCGACAAAGTCATACTATTAAGGGGAGATGGGTTGTTTTTCTGGTCCCCCTTCTTCTTCATGTTTAGCCCCATTGATGTTCAGATTTTATGACGTTCGGCTTATTTGTTTGGCGATTTTAAGACCTTTCTCCCCAATTCTTTGTCAATATTAAGACTTTTCGTGTCATTTAGGTGTCTACTTTTTCCTGGCAAGCGATAGCGACCCTGTTATTTAAGGGGAACCGGCTATCGAAAAATGTACACATTTATTTTGAAGGGGGGGGGGGGGCGGTCTTTGGAGTTTTTTTTTTAAAGCTTGATGGATGTCTAGGGAGGAAACGTTTAATAATGATAAATAAATATATACATAATATATATATACCGGTATATATATATATATATATATATATATAAATTAACAAATAAATACGGCCAACCCCCCTTTAACCTGACCTTTGGACTGCACTAGTACTCTCACAAAATATATTATTTAATCTATTAACCGCCTACGTTATGAAGGATTGTACATTTAACCTTTTAACATTGCTCTTATATTCACAAAGATTTCTTATCGTAAGTTCATTCTTAGGATTATAAAGACTAAATATTTAATATCACACACACACACACACACACACTCACACACACACACACACACACACACACACACACACACTTTACCCCTTCACTGAAGTTGCATTTTAATTTGTTTTCTTGTCATCACAAAGATTTATGTTCTAACTTCTTGACTTCACCATCACGTTCACAAACTTTACCTTTTTAACACTATTTGGTCCGACGGTCCGACCTCATGTGGGCTATTGTGTTTTGTTTAATGATTTTGAAAGATTTTGTTTGTTTTTGCTATTTTCGTGCAATGTGTTTTAGTTTGTCTCCTAGGTTAACAAAAAAAACTTCCCAGAATGTCTTCAAACTAAAAAGAAATACCCACACAGACACCCTTCAAGGTTTCGATAGAAAAAACAAGGCCGTTTTCCTGTAAGTTATTGGTCAGCTATTGCTCGCCCAGAAAATATCGACACCTGAATGGAGTGAAACGTCTTATTATCGCCAAACTAGCGGGGTGAAACTACTTAAAATCTCCAAACTAATGGAACGAAACATTTGAGTCATAACTAGGTTGCATAAAATGGCTTCCGGTTAGGGATAAATAGACTTGCTTTCGCTCTCTATTATATATATATACAGTATATATATATATACTGTATTTACTGCTATCTGTATCTAGCTATCTCCCTTAGTAATGAACATATACCGGTATATATATATCTTAGTTGGTCTCTATGGAATCTGTGAACCTCTGATGTGATGGGCTTGAAAAATAATCATTCCACTAACTAATAATATGCACAAATTACACAAGTCAATTAAAACATGTTAAAAGAATAATTATCCCCAATCTTTTATTTTATTCATACATTCATTTATTTTATTCATACATTCATTTATTTTATTCATGCATTCATTTATTTTATTCATACATTCATTTATTTTATTCATACATTCATTTATTTTATTCATACATTCATTTATTTTATTCATGCATTCATTTATTTTATTCATACATTCATTTATTTTATTCATACATTCATTTATTGTATTCATACATTCATTTATTTTATTCATACAATCATTTATTTTATTCATACATTCATTTATTTTATTCATACATTCATTTATTTTATTCATACATTCATTTATTTTATTCATACATTCATTTATTGTATTCATACATTCATTTATTTTATTCATACAATCATTTATTTTATTCATACAATCATTTATTTTATTCATACATTCATTTATTTTATTCATACATTCATTTATTTTATTCATACATTCATTTATTTTATTCATACAATCATTTATTTTATTCATACATTCATTTATTGTATTCATACATTCATTTATTTTATTCATACAATCATTTATTGTATTCATACATTCATTTATTGTATTCATACATTCATTTATTTTATTCATACAATCATTTATTTTATTCATACATTCATTTATTGTATTCATACATTCATTTATTTTATTCATACATTCATTTATTTTATTCATACATTGATTTATTTTATTCATACATTCATTTATTCATTTTATTCTGAGAGGTGACCGAGTACGAATTTGCCCACGCTTGCTGTAAACAACATGTGTGAAGGGGGGATGGACCGGTTTTCTGGACCACTTTCTCCCTTATGTTTAGCCCCGTTAGTTTGCAGATGTTAAGATGTTTGCTCCATTAGTTAGTCGATGTTAAGACCTTTCGCCCCATTTCGTCGTCAATACTTAGACCTTTCGTGTTATTTAGGTGTCGATTTTTTCCCTGGCGAACGATAGTAAACCTGTAATGTTGGAAGAACCGGCCATTTTTCTACCGAAAAATTTACAAATTAATCTGGGGGATCTAATGGATTTTTTTTTTTTTTTTTATTTGATGGAGGTCTAGGGAGGACACTAGAAAAATAATGAATACATGTAAAAATCGGCCGAAAAGTGAACCATCGAAAAGTGAACCATCCCCCCTTAAGCTGAACACAAAAGATGAGGGAAGATTTTTGTATTTACTCTTATTTCATAATATTTGCTTTAGCACTGGTTGGATATTACTGGTTTCAATTCCATGACATTAAATATTATGCACTGACTAAAAAACCATCCAACAACAATACTTCCGTTCATAAATATGGGCGATAGATATATACAATAGATAATTATTATGTTTTTTACTCCAAGGACTCGAACCCAGGATACTCACATCGAAATTCCGCGCACTATGCATTACGCTATCTAGACAGTTATTAATAGATATAATAGATGATGAGTGCATGGTCGGGTTAATGCGGGTGTATGCTGGATTGTGCACCGCGCAGACTTGGCCGGAATGTCCCCGAATGAAGCCGTATTTTCCAAACCGACTTCCGAATCAATCGGCATGTATCCGAATGAATCATACTTTAAGGGAGCCCACCTCGCTTTTTTTTTTCTCTTTCTCTCCCTCTCTCTTTGGCTTTTATCCATTCGGCTCCATTCAGCCTACTGTTTTAAGACGTTTACCCCCGTCCAGGTGTCAATATTTTCCTGGCGAGCGGTAGCGAGCCAGCATATATATATTTTTGTTTTGACAGCAAGCTAAATTTGTACATTTTTCGAGAGAAAAATGTTTCCGGCGAAGCCGGATTTCTCCATACAATGCTGGTTCGCTATCGCTCGCCAGGAAGCAATCGACACCTGGATGGGGATAAACGTCTTAAAACAGTTGGCTGAATGGGTCCGCATGGATACAAGGCAGGGAAAGAGAGAAAAGGAGAGAAAAATACAAAAAAGCCGGTGACCCTCCTTAAACCGCATATTGTAGACCACAATCCCCATGCATCGTATGCGGCCTCAAAAGTTGAGCATGTTGAACTTTTGGGGGCCCCGAATCGAATCTATCTATCTATCTATCTATCTATCTATCTATCTATCTATCTATCTATCTATATCTATCTACACGCAGCCGCCCTACCACTGCCGACCTTCTATAGTCAATTTCCACATCTATTTCTTGACTGACTCTTCCCAAATGGTAGAAATATTAGCTTGATTACTCTAGTCGTTCTTTAGTTACAGAGGTTAGAGGTCCTGATCTCGCCTACTTACAGCGAATAGACTATAGGACCTTTGTAGACATGTTGCAGAATGTCTTGCTGAATCCATCCCGTATGCATATTCTGCAATATGCGGCTTTACGTTCGTGAATGTGTGAAAGCCCCTTAAGATCTCGTAACGAAATATATTTACATAATTGTGACAAAACTGGCACTAATATGGCTCAAGCACATGGTCATTTCTTATTTTGTCATCAAGAATCAAGAAATAAGTCGTTCGGGAATTCATTTTACCGCCATCCGAAATAAGTCGTTCGGGGATTCATTTTACCGCCATCCGAAATAGAAAAGTGACAATAGATGCTGGAGATTTGCTTGGAATGGTAGGGATATTGGCTTTTGACTTGGGGGATCAGGTGTTGAAAGGAGGAGAGAGAGAGGTGACTGGGGACAGGAGGTATTATTTCTGTCTGACTATCTATCTGTCTGTGTGTTTGTCTGCCTGTCTCTGGGGTGTTGGAGGCAGAAGAGGAGTGACAGGGGACAGAAGGTAATATTTCTGTCTGACTATCTATCTGTCTGTGTGTTTGTCTGCTTGTCTCTGGGGTGTTGGAGGCAGAAGAGGAGTGACGGGGGACAGAAGGTAATATTTCTGTCAGTATCTCTGAGGTGTCGTAAGTAGAAGAGATTTGACAGGTGACAGGAGGTAATATTTATGTCTGACTATCTATCTGTCTGTGTGTTTGTCTGCCTGTCTCTGGGGTGTTGGAGGCAGAAGAGAGGTGACGGGGAACAGAAGGTAATATTTCTGTCTGTATCTCTGAGGAGTCTGTTATTTGCTGGAGGTCACATTTAAATTGAAAATGATCGTCTAACATTAGCCAGAATAATTTTATAAAGACGTCGCCGGTAAAGAAGGGGTTATCTCGTTAGTTACCAAAGTGTGTGTGTGTGTGTGTGCGTGTGTGTGTGTGTGTGTGTGTGTGTGTGTGTGTGTGTGTGTGTGTGTGTGTGTGTGTGTGTGTGTGTTACGCCCACTTGGCTCACTGAACACTTGCGTCACCGACCATTGACGTTAGCAGTGAGATGTATCGCTGAATCGCTTAGACAAATTTAAGCTGCTTAGAAAAGAATGGTATAAATAAAGTCAAAGTTAATTAATCCGTACAGTACCGGTGACGTGTATTTAATTTAATTTACCATCATCACCACCACCATCATCATCATCATCATCATCATACCGACTGTACTAACCGACTGTACTACCACAGACATACAATAGGATAGCAACCTTAGTTTTCCTTGAAAGAACCAGGTGCTAGTCTCATGATGATACACGTGGTTGGTTTATTAGATTTCGCCACCAACGACTATTTTACGCTATCCCAGACGTCAACTCGGGTAGTTTTGGGGTTGTGGTATTTTTGCGGGTACAGGGTACTACAATCTTACCTCGAGGTAAATTTTTAAATTTTTCGGTAGAAAAATCTCGGCCGGTTCCTCTTATAATCACAGGCTCGCTATCGCTCGCCAGGAAAAAATCGACACCTAAATGGAACGATAGGTCTTAAACTTGACAACGAAATGGAGCTTAAGGTGTTGAAATCGCCAAACTAATGGGCCGAACGTCTTAACATTTCAAAACTAATGGGGCTAAACGCGAGAGAGAAAGGGGTCCAGAAAAACGCCCCATCTCCCCTTAAAGGTTTGTGGTGGTGGTAAATGTCACACCGCCTTGGCTGAAGAAGGAACACATCTACGTCAGCAGCCATTGACGTTTAGGGGGGTCACCGGCTTTTTTGTTTATCTTTCTCTCCTTTTCTCTTTCCCTGGCTTGTATCCATTCGGCCCCATTCAGCCAACTGTTTTAAGACGTTTATCCCCATCCAGGTGTCGATTTCTTCCTGGCGAGCGATAGCGAGCCAGCATTGTATGGAGAAATTCGACTTCGCCGGAGACAATTTCTATCGAAAAATGTACAAATTTAGCATGCTGTCAAAAAAAATATATATATATGCTGGCTCGCTACCGCTCGCCAGGAAAATATTGACTGAATGAGGGTAAACGTCTTAAAATAGTAGGCTGAATGGGGCCGTATGGATGCAAGCCAAAGAGAGCGGGAGAGAAAGAGAAAAAAGGCGAGGTGGGCTCCCTTAACAGTTAGACGTATTACCCTCCACGCGTCTACATACAGTTATAGAAACACCCACAACACAACGTTATATTTATCTCAGCTCTTCCGTCATTTGTCAACCGCATAATTAATGGACGTTTCTTGATAAAGTGTTGTTTCATGTGTAAAATAATATGTATGCCAGGAGCTTGCCTTTTAATGCTATATATATCTCTCTCTCTCTCTCTCTCTCTCTCTCTCTCTATCTATCTATCTATCTATCTATCTAATTTGAAAGTAAACTATAATAAACAGTGTAATCATGAGGAGGAGGAGGCGAAGTTGGAGGAAGAAGGGAAGGAAAATGATGATTATGATGATATTCATAGTGATGTGGGTAATGAGGGTGATGATGTGGGTAATGAGGGTGATGATGTGGGTAATGAGGGTGATGATGATGGTAATGAGGGTGATGATGTGGGTAATGAGGGTGATGATGTGGTAATGAGGGTGATGATGATGGTAATGAGGGTGATGATGTGGGTAATGAGGGTGATGATGTGGGTAATGAGGGTGATGATGATGGTAATGAGGGTGATGATGTGGGTAATGAGGGTGATGATGTGGGTAATGAGGGTGATGATGTGGGTAATGAGGGTGATGATGTGGGTAATGAGGGTGATGAGGGGGTAATGAGGGTGATGATGTGGGTAATGAGGGTGATGATGTGGGTAATGAGGGTGATGATGTGGGTAATGAGGGTGATGATGTGGGTAATGAGGGTGATGATGTGGGTATATGAGGGTGATGATGTGGGTAATGAGGGTGATGATGTGGGTAATGAGGGTGATGATGTGGGTAATGAGGGTGATGATGTGGGTAATGAGGGTGATGATGATGGTAATGAGGGTGATGATGTGGGTAATGAGGGTGATGATGTTGGTAATGAGGGTGATGATGTGGGTAATGAGGGTGATGATGTGGGTAATGAGGGTGATGATGTGGGTAATGAGGGTGATGATGTGGGTAATGAGGGTGATGATGATGGTTATGAGGGTTTTCCAATACTAACAAACACTTCATCACTACCCATTGAAACGACCAAGCCTGCCATGTATGATGAACTTAAGGGTTGACTGGCCGTTTGTTTGGTCTATTAATTCATTTATTCATATATTTTTTTAGTTTCCTCCCTAGACCTCCGTCAAGCTTAGAAAAACACCCCCTAGACCCCCCTTCAAGATAAATTTGTACATTTTTCGGTAGAAAAATCTCCCGTAAAAATTGCAGGCTCGCTATCGCTCGCCAGGAAAAATCTACACCTAAATGGCACAAAAGGTCTGAACATTGACAACGAAATTAGGCGAAAGGTGTTAAAATCGCCAAACTAATGGGCCGAACGTCTTATAATCTCAAAACTAGTGGGGCTAAACATTAGGGAGAAGGGGGTCCAGAAAAACGGTCTGCCTCCCCTTAATACGTGACGGCCGTTGATGTCAATGATCTGCTATTAAGCCGGTATCACATGAGAGCTTTTATAGTCAACATTCGATGATCACAAATTTTCTGGCAACATTTCTGGAATATTTTGCACTGGTATCGGAAACTAGACTGATGATGGATGAATTTATGTGACAGAAATATTTTAAATGTTGACCTCATAAGCTGCCAGACCAGTGTTGAGGATAAATGTTGAGTGAAAAAATGCTCGTGTGATACCGGCTTTAGACTCATAAACGCTATCAAGGTATAATTATCCTGTGACGGGGTGAGGTAAATGACCCCAGCACCCCGCCTAGAAACACGAACCCTGGTGAGGTACAGTTGCCCAAATAAGTATGGGTTCATCAATAATTGGTATCGGCAATATATATGCTTCATTTCTTAATATCGAGTGAAATATACAAAAATTGTCCTACACTTACCCACCCTATTCAATATCTGACAAACATTAATACAGCACAGAGCGAGCCAAACGTAATGACAGCTGGGACATGACTTATTAGCGCGACCGTACAGTTGCCCAAATAAGTATATTTCGAATCATAATTGGTATCAGCACTATCTAAGCATTAATTCATCGTTGCGAGTGAGATAGTCAAACATGTTCCTATCTTTACACACCCTATTCAACATCTGACAGACATTAATACAGCACATAGCGAGTAAAACGGAATAACTTGAGCACTGATCTTGTATGTGCAGTCGTGGTGTTTAAGGGTAGATGGTCGGTTTTTATGGACACTTCTCGCTCATGCTTAGCCTAATTAGTTTTCAGATTTTAAGACGTTCGGTCCATTAGTTTTCAGATTATAAGACATTTCGCTCCATTTCTTCGCCAATATTAAGACTTTTCGTGTTATTTAGGTGTCGATCTTTTCCTGGAGAGCGATAGCGAGCCTCTACTTTAAGATAAACCGGCCTTTGGCCGGGACCATTTTCTATCTAAAAATGTACAAATTTATCTTAATGGAGGGTCGTGGGGGGGGGGGGGGGGGGCGGTATTATGCTTCATTGGGGTCTAGGGAGGAAACTAAAACATATTAAAAGATAAACAAATGAACAAATAAATACGGCCATCGGGGGTTTAATGCTGGTACTCTTAACAAAACCTGGACGAATATAATGTAACCACCGAAATACACATTTCCGGCGAATAATTAAGAAGAAGTTTCAATTCAACCCTAGAGAGCTTCCAAAGTATATGTATCGGCATTAACCTCTAATGTACGGTCGCGCTAATAAGTCATGTCCCAGCTGTTATTACGTTTAGCTTGTTCTGTGCTGTATTAATGTCTGTCAGATGTTGAATAGGGTGGCTAAGTGTAGGAACATGTTTGTATATTTCACTGGATATGAGGAAATGAAGCTTAGATATTGCTGATACCACTTATTGATCAAAACATACATGGTGCCGAGACATCACTTATTAGCGCGATTGTACCGGTGTCTTCTTTCTATTGTGTGGACTATAGTCTCGTTATCATGTGGGAGGTGTGTGATGCAGACCTATTGCCTCCACTGCATTAAGGGCAGATGGGGCCTTTTTCTAGACCCCCTTCTTCCTCATGTTTAGCCCCTTTAGTTTTCAGATTTTAATATGTTTGTCCCGTTAGTTTGTCGATTTTAAGACCTTTCGCCCCATTTTGGTCAATATTAAGACCTTTCGTGCTATTTAGGTGTCGGTTGTTTTCCTGGCGAACGATAGTGAGCCTGTTATTTTGGAAGAACGGGCCTTTGGCCGGGACATTTTTTCTACCGAAAAATTTGCAAATTAATCTAGAAAGGAGATCTAATGATTGTTTTTTTGTTTAAGTTTGATGGAGGTCTAGGGAGGAAACTAAACAAAATTATACAACAAATACTATAAATAAGGAAAAACAAATAGGCCCATCCCCCCTCAATAGTGTTATGTGTGTTTGTTATATGTAATTTTATGTGTTCTTATTCATTTTCTGGTGGCATCATTGTGTCAGTCATGCGTCACCTTGCGTCACCTTGCTATGTCCTTGCCACGGGTAGAGGGTCTTGGCGGAGGTGTGTGGTAGATGAGGAGTAGTAGATAGTGGAGGGGACAGGGGTGCTACAGTGAGGCGGAGGGTACAGCTACAGTATTGGGGGAGGGTACAGTGGGGAGACAGGTACAGCTAGAGTATGGGGGGAGGGTACAGGTACAGCTAGAGTATGGAGGTAGGGTACAGTGAGGAGACAGGTACCGCTAGAGTATGAAGAGACAGTTACAGAGATAGTTGAGAAGAGACTAATGTTTATACAGAGAAAATCAAGGGGGATACAGAGAGAGAGAGAGAGAGATTGGGAATATAGAAAACGAAAGAGAGGCAAATTTATGATAATGAATTTAGATGAACACATGGACAAGTCAACAAAATACACGTTAAACTCTGAACATTACATTCCTACATAAATAAGATCAAAATAAACACGTGGTGAGGTAAATTGCGAAGCTCTGTGTGTTGTGTTAAGGGGGAATGGTTCATATTTTGTTCGGGTTTTTAATTTAATTCGTTTTCTAGTTTCCTCCCTAGACCTTCATCAAACTTTAAAAAAACAACCCCAGGATCCTCCTCCTAGATATATTTGTAAATTTTTCGGTAGAACAATGTCCCGGCCGAAGGCCAGTTCCTCCTAATTTACAGGCTCGCTATCGCTCGCCAGGAAAAAATCGACACCTAAATGACACGAAAACTCCTAATATTGACAAAGAAAAGGGACGAAAGGTCTTAAAATCGCCAAACTAATGGGCCGAACGCCTTAGAATCTGAAGTCTAAGCATAAGGGAGAAAGGTGTCCACAAAAACGACCCATCTCCCCTTAAATTCCCGAGTGTTGACAGTGCTTTCAGAACGATGTTATGATGACCCCCGAGATTGTAAACACATGCCTAAGGAGTTCTATTGTTGACCTTATTTATTGTTATATTTATGTATATATATTTAGTTATATTTATGTATGTATATATATTTAGTTATATTTTGTATCTATTTATTTATGTTTTTATTTATTTAAAGCCACGAGGGTACAGCCATGGAAACAGGTACACTGTGAAATACATATTAGGATAAATCGGTTTGACATACACACGTGCCCCTTTTAAATACATGCTCTGGACAATATGATCATGTAATTTGCCTAGTTATCCCATTCAGTATCAGTGACGTCGTGTTCATCATATTTTGGCAACTATTAGACGATTGTATTCAGTTTAGGAAGGACGTCTAACCATTTAAAGGCTACAGACAATCTCAAGTAAGCCTTTTTAGCTACCATATATCCTTCTCAATATTAATACAAATTGACTAAATGTAGGTGAAATCAAATAAAAAAAGACTGGTCACCGGTACTGAATGGGTTAATTAATAGTCAATATTATAGTTTCCCAATCCCTCCAACAAGTTTACCTCTATCAATATTCAATGTTATAGTTTCCCAATCCCTCCAGCATGTTTACCTCTATCAATATTCAATGTTATAGTTTCCCAATCCCTCCAGCATGTTTACCTCTATCAATATTCAATGTTATAGTTTCCCAATCCCTCCAACAAGTTTACCTCTATCAATATTCAATGTTATAGTTTCCCAATCCCTCCAGCATGTTTACCTCTATCAATATTCAATGTTATAGTTTCCCAATCCCTCCAGCAAGTTTACCTCTATCAATATTCAATGTTATAGTTTCCCAATCCCTCCAGCAAGTTTACCTCTATCAATATTCAATGTTATAGTTTCCCAATCCCTCCAGCAAGTTTACCTCTATCAATATTCAATGTTATAGTTTTCCAATCCCTCCAGCAAGTTTACCTCTATCAATATTCAATGTTATAGTTTCCCAATCCCTCCAGCAAGTTTACCTCTATCAATATTCAATGTTATAGTTTCCCAATCCCTCCAGCATGTTTACCTCTATCAATATTCAATGTTATAGTTTCCCAATCCCTCCAGCAAGTTTACCTCTATCAATATTCAATGTTATAGTTTCCCAATCCCTCCAGCATGTTTACCTCTATCAATATTCAATGTTATAGTTTCCCAATCCCTCCAGCAAGTTTACCTCTATCAATATTCAATGTTATAGTTTTCCAATCCCTCCAGCAAGTTTACCTCTATCAATATTCAATGTTATAGTTTCCCAATCCCTCCAGCAAGTTTACCTCTATCAATATTCAATGTTATAGTTTCCCAATCCCTCCGCATGATACCTCTATCAATATTCATGTTATAGTTTCCCAATCCCTCCAGCATGTTTACCTCTATCAATATTCAATGTTATAGTTTCCCAATCCCTCCAGCAAGTTTACCTCTATCAATATTCAATGTTATAGTTTTCCAATCCTTCCAGCAAGTTTACCTCTATCAATATTCAATATTATAGTTTCCCAATCCCTCCAGCAAGTTTACCTCTATCAATATTCAATGTTATAGTTTCCCAATCCCTCCAGCATGTTTACCTCTATCAATATTCAATGTTATAGTTTCCCAATCCCTCCAGCAAGTTTACCTCTATCAATATTCAATGTTATAGTTTCCCAATCCCTCCAGCAAGTTTACCTCTATCAATATTCAATGTTATAGTTCCCAATCCCTCCAACATGTTTACCTCTATCAATATTCAATGTTATAGTTTCCCAATCCCTCCAGCAAGTTTACCTCTATCAATATTCATGTTATAGTTTCCCAATCCCTCCAGCAAGTTTACCTCTATCAATATTCAATGTTATAGTTTCCCAATCCCTCCAGCAAGTTTACCTCTATCAATATTCAATGTTATAGTTTCCCAATCCCTCCAGCATGTTTACCTCTATCAATATTCAATGTTATAGTTTCCCAATCCCTCCAGCAAGTTTACCTCTATCAATATTCAATGTTATAGTTTCCCAATCCCTCCAGCATGTTTACCTCTATCAATATTCAATGTTATAGTTTCCCAATCCCTCCAGCAAGTTTACCTCTATCAATATTCAATGTTATAGTTTCCCAATCCTTCCAGCAAGTTTACCTCTATCAATATTCAATGTTATAGTTTCCCAATCCCTCCAGCATGTTTACCTCTATCAATATTCAATGTTATAGTTTCCCAATCCCTCCAGCATGTTTACCTCTATCAATATATAACATGAAGATAATTGGAATGTACGTGAATTAATTAAAATCACATGAGTTATGCAATTACGAATATATTGACAATCTATTAACCCTTTCTGTACCGACGACATTGTGTGTATTCTATTATAGCTGTATTTAGACGCTTTTGTGCAGTTTAAGAAGGATCTGTGGTAGTCAAAAAGGTTAAATAAGATAGTCCGAAGCCTTTTAGTTGCTGGAGGCCCTTTATAAACTGCATAAATTCGTCTAATATTAGCTAGAATAAAATTAAAGGGACAGTTGCGGTACAGAAGGGGTTAATACTGATGGTTGTATTTGCGTGATCCATATTATAAGAGTTCTAAGACTGTTTATACATGACTGTTTATTATACATGACTGTTTATACATGACTGTTTATTATACATGACTGCAGCGAGGCAACCATAAACGTTTAGAGATTAATAGAGGGGAAAATAGTTATAGTGTGCTGTATACTGACGTCACTGAGAGAGTGCAGAGATTATGCAATGTCAGCACACCCACACACACACAGAGAGAGAGAGAGAGAGAGAGAGAGAGAGAGAGAGAGAGAGAGAGAGAGAGAGAGAGAGAGACCCACACACAAGGTACAATCTAGAAACTCTGAACTTCCTGAACCGTGAACAAATGAACAAGGCAGCGAACAAAGGCATCCCAAATACTACTTTAAAAAAAAAGGGAAATACAGGGGAAACTAAATTAAGGGAGCCCACCTCGCTTTGTTCTCTTTCTGTCCCTCTCTCGTTGGCTTGTATCCATTCAGCCTACTGTTTAAGACGTTTACCCCCATCCAGGTGTCAGCATTTTCCTGGCGAGCGGTAGCGAGCCAGCATATATATATTTTTGTTTTGACAGCAAGCAAAATTTTTACATTTTTCGATAGAAAAATGTTTCCGGCGAAGCCGGATTTCTCCATACAATGCTGGCTCGCTATCGCTCGCCAGGAAGAAATCGACACCTAATGGGGATAAACGTCTTAAAACAGTTGGCTGAATGGGGCCGAATGGATACAAGCCAGGGCAAGAGAGAAAAGGTTGAGAAAGATAAACAAAAAGCCGGTGACCCCCTGCAGACTACAAAGAGGATAAACAAGTACAGTTCCAGAGAGGAGTACAGTACGTAAGGGGAACACTAAAAGGAAACATATGTGGCAGAGGGGGAGAAAGAGGGGGTGGAGAAATATGAGAGGGAGAGAGGGGGAGAAAGAGGAGAAAGAGGGTGTGGAGAAATATGAGGGGGAAAAAGAGGGTGTGGAGAAATATGAGAGGGAGAGAGGAGGAGAAAGAGGGTGTGGATAAATATGAGAGGGGGAGAAAGAGGGTGTGGACAAATATGAGAGGGGGAGAAAGAGGGTGTGGAGAAATATGAGAGGGGGAGAAAGAGGGTGTGTAGAAATATGAGAGGGAAAGAGGGTGTGGATAAATGTGAGAGGGGGAGAAAGAGGGTGTGGATAAATATGAGGGAGAGAGGGGGAGAAAGAGGGTGTGGAGAAATATGAGAGGGGGAGAGAGGGTGTGGATAAATATGAGAGGGAGAGAGGGGGAGAAAGATGGTGTGGAGAAATATGAGAGGGAGAGAGGGTGTGGATAAATATGAGAGGGAGAGAGGGGGAGAGAGAGGTACGCAGATGGAAGTGGGAGGAAGCGAAATAACTGGAGATAATTCATATAAATAACAAAGAGAATAAAGATGGAATGATATATTAATAGAGATAGAAACATATATGAATAGCAATAGGAAGAATTGTTAAAGTGGAGTAGGGAGAGAGAGAGAGTGGAGAAGTGTATAGGTACAACTGGTAGAACACGAAACTAACTTGATAGATTAATAGGGATAGAAAGATTATATAATTAGAGATAGGGAGAATTGTGAGAGGAAGGAAAAGGGAGAGAGAGAGATGTTATTATGAGAGAAATTATTATGTCTGAGAGAGAGAGAGAGAAAAAAAAAAGAGAGAGTGTGTGTGTGTGTGTGGAGAAGTGTAGAGATTGAAATGGGAGAAATTGAAAATAATTCGAAAAAAATCATATAGATAACAAAATAAAATAGAGTAAGAGAGGTATATTAGAGGTATATTAGAGGTATATTAGAGGGTGGAAGGCGAAAAAGGTAAATTACATTCTTGACGTAACTGATTTATCGATGCGTAATGGAAATATATGAAACTATTTTGTCTCTGTGAAATATAAAAAAAAAATCCAAGTTTCCATAACTAACAACATACTTCGATACAACATCTTCGTAATAACTGAGTAAAGCCGCTGATGGGAAAGATGGGACTATGGATGAAGAGGTGCGGGAGAGGGTACAACAGGGGAAGAGGGTTGTAGGAACGCTAAAAGCAGTAACAAGAAATAGGGTGGTCAGTATGGAAGTGAAGAAGTCCTTGCATGACAGTGTGGTAATCCCGACACTGACTTACGGAAGCGAAGCATGGACGTTGGTTGAGAGACTCAGACCAAGAGTGAGAGCAGTGGAAATGAATTACTTAAGGAGTGCGTGCGGAGTTACATGGAGGGATAGACAGACTAATGAGGAAGTAAGAAGGAGGTGTGGTTGTGGAGGTAGATGTGCTGGAAACTGTGAAAAGGAACACTTGAGATGGTTCGGCCATATGGAACGTATGGAAAGCGAGAGAATGACTAAGAGGGTGTACGAGAGCGAGGTGGAGGGACAGAGGGGGAGAGGTAGACCGAATATGAGGTGGAAGGATGGAGTGAGGAACTACATGAACGAAGGCGGTGCTGGTTGGGGGGAGGG
Organism: Paralithodes platypus; assembly: GCA_032716605.1. NCBI lineage: Eukaryota > Metazoa > Arthropoda > Malacostraca > Decapoda > Lithodidae > Paralithodes > Paralithodes platypus. The sequence continues at coordinate 4,163,321 of CM064520.1, forward strand.
GCGTCGACTGACTGGGGACAGAGGTGCATGGGGGCGGTTCGTTCGTGGCCACCCCTTCGGGGATCACGGCGTCAGGCAATAGATAGATAGATAGATAGCCGCTGTCACACGAGCGATTTTTCCGTCAATTTTCCATGAGCAAGTTTTTCCTCGTTATATTTCAGGACTTGTTGGCACTGGTATCGTTAGCTAGACTGGAGGTAGATTATGTTAGGCGGTTGAATTCTGATAAAGTGTAATTTTTGAAGGTGCCAGACCATAATTGCCCGTAAAAATTGCTCGAAAAACGACTCGTGTGACTCCATCCTAATCAAGGAGACATGGCAATTTACCTTCAACTGGGAAAAAAAACCGATTATAGAACTCCTGTAAAATATGTTATTCTAGGAACATGTAGGGCAGTTACACACGAGGAACAGACATGAATATGTCTGTCCCCTACTAACTTCCTAATCCTGCCACGGACATTAGTTCCAGGGCAGTAATTCCCTTTCCAATGTTCCCTTACCCACTCTAAACCACTGTTTGGACACTTGATCCTCAGTGTTTTGGAGGACAAGCAACCTAGAAGGGTCACTATATCTGTTGTTGCTTGATTTCCTTTGTACTCCTTTGTAATATATACTTAAAAATGGATGGACAATGTGTTGATGGGAAGGTTTTTTGCCCCCCCCCCCTCCCCTCTCCCTCTTTGTCATGTTTAGCCCCATTAGTTTTGAGATTTTAAGACAGTCGATCCGTTAGTTTGGCAAGTTTCAGAAGTGTCGTGCCATTTAGTTGTTGATTTATTCCCGGCGAGCGATAGCAAGCCTGAAATTTAGGAGGAACCAGCCTTCGGCCAGTGCATTTTCTACCGAAAAAAATCACCTATTTATCTCGAAGAAGGTCTTGCCGGTATATGTAAAGCTTTATGGAGGTCTACCGGGGAAATGTAAAAAAAATAAAAATAAAAAAATCAGTAAATAGCTAAGGAAATAAATAAATACATATATTATAGTCTATATAATCCAATATATATGTATAATTTGAGCATATGTGTGTGTTTATGTGCGTGTGTTTATATGTATGTATTGCTGTAGGTATGTATATATGTACATCGAAAAAAGAGCGGGTGAATCAGGAACAGCAAAGGGAAAGAATCAGTGAATCGGAATGAATGGCGGACTCCTGACAAAGAACGATCACCCGGAGAGAGAGAGTTAGAATTAGAAGGGAGAGAGATAGTGTGGGTTTCCGTATGTGTGTCTGTTAGTTGTGTGTGTGTGAGAGAGAGAGAGAGAGAGAGAGAGAGAGAGAGAGAGAGAGAGAGAGAGAGAGAGAGAGAGAGGGAGGGAGTTAGAGTTAGAAGGGAGAGCGATAGTGTGGGTTTCCGTATGCGTGTGTGTTAGTTGTGTGAGAGAGAGAGAGAGAGAGAGAGAGAGAGAGGGAGGGAGTGAGTTAGAGTTAGAAGGGAGAGAGATAGTGTGGGTTTCCGTATGTGTGTGTGTTAGTTGTGTGTGTGTGAGAGAGAGAGAGTTAGAGTTAGAAGGGAGAGAGATAGTGTGAGTTTCCGTATGTGTGTGTGTTAGTTGTGTGAGAGAGAGAGAGAGAGAGAGAGAGAGAGAGAGAGAGAGAGAGAGAGAGAGAGATGATAATGAAGATAATTAACGGATGGTAAGGAGATGAATTTGATGAAGGAGAAGGGGAGAGGGGAAAAAACAAAGCTGATTAGAGAGAGAGAGAGTGTGTATGTGTTTGTGTGTGTGTGTGAGAGAGAGAGATAATTAGTGAGTTTTTGAATGTGTATTGGAGTGTAATGTTTGTGTGTTTGTGAGCTAGATAAAGAGGGAGTGTGTGTGTGTTTGCGTGTGAGTGATTGAGAGCGTTTTTTCAACATCACGAATATATGTTTTCCCTATGAGAAAAAATACATTTTTTCTGTAATGTTAAAAAGGGATGTGTAGAGAGTATGTGTGGCTTGTGTGTGGGGATTGGTGAAGGTCTGTGTGCATGTGTGTGTGTACGTATAAGTATATACTGTATAAGCATGAGAGTTACACGGATTTACAAGAAATAGTTTGTATCTCAAAGACCGTATAGTCCATTTCGGGGAGATATTCGAAGAGGAAGGACAGAGATTGTTTAGTGCACTACACTCATTACAGAGTTTGCAAAATACTATCTATTCTCTTCTTCAACTGATCTACTGAAGACCTGTTTACAACTTCTGAGGGAAGTTTGTTCCAGGTAGAATAAAAACAAATTGTGGACAAATTTCCACAAATACGAGTGCTGAACCTTTGCACTTCTAACTTCCAACCATGGTTCAGGTCAGGTCAGGTCAAGGTCATACTAATTTTACTTCCATTCAGTAATTCATAAGAGTAAACGAACTCATGTGGCCAACTGTACAATCCAGATGGGTACGAGTAGGTAGAAGGTAGGGAGTGAATTAGTAGGGAGTGAATTTAGTAGGTAGTGAATTAGTAGGGAGTGAATTAGTAGGGAGTGAATTAGTAGGGAGTGAATTAGTAGGGAGTGAATTAGTAGGTAGGCGGTGACAGTGGAGGTGAACAAATTTATGGTGAGGTATTTTGGCTATATTGTGAATGCCAAGATCAGAGGGTCGCTTGTAGGTGGGTTGGTTGTTGTTGTTGTGGTGCTGGTGATGTTGGTTGTTGTGGTGGTGGTGGTGGTTGTTGTGGTGGTGGTGGTTTTTATGGTGTGATGTTAGTTGTTGTGGTGCTGGTGGTGGTGGTTGTTGTGGTGGTGGTGGTTGTTATGGTGTGATGTTGGTTGTTGTGGTGGTGGTTGTTGTGGTGGTGGTTGTTATGGTGTGATGTTGGTTGTTGTGGTGGTGGTTGTTATGGTGGTGGTTGTTGTTGGTGCTGGTGGTGGTGGTGGTTTGTTATGGTGTGGATGGTTGTTGTGGTGGTGGTGGTTGTGGTGGTTGTTATGCTGGTGGTGGTGGTGGTGGTTGTTATGGTGTGATGTTGGTTGTGGTGGTGGTGGTGGTGGTGGTGGTGGTGGTTGTTGTGGTGGTGGTGGTTGTTATGGTGTGATGTTGGTTGTTATGGTGGTGGTTGTTGTGGTTGTGGTGGTTGTTATGGTGGTGGTGGTGGTGGTTGTTATGGTGTGATGTTGGTTGTTGTGGTGCTGGTGGTGGTGGTGGTTGTTATGGTGTGATGTTGGTTGTTGTAGTGGTGGTTGTTGTGGTTGTGGTGGTTGTTATGGTGGTGGTGGTGGTGGTTGTTATGGTGTGATGTTGGTTGTTGTGGTGGTGGTTGTTGTGGTTGTGGTGGTTGTTATGGTGGTGGTGGTGGTGGTTGTTATGGTGTGATGTTGGTTGTTGTGGTGGTGGTTGTTGTGGTGGTGGTGGTTGTTATGGTGTGATGTTGGTTGTTGTGGTGGTGTTTGTGGTGGTTGTTATGGTGGTGGTGGTGGTGGTGGTGGTTGTTATGGTGTGATGTTGGTTGTTGTGGTGGTGGTTGTTGTGGTGGTGGTGGTTGTTGTGGTGGTGGTGGTTGTTATGGTGTGATGTTGGTTGTTGTGGTGGGGGGTGTTGTGGTGGTGGTGGTGGTGGTGGTGGTTGTTGTGGTGGTGGTTGTTATGGTGCTGGTGGTGGTGGCTGTTGTGGTGGTGATGGTTGTTGTGGTGGTGGTGGCTGTTGTGGTGGTGATGGTTGTTATGGTGTGATGTTGGTTGTTGTGGTGCTGGTGGTGGTGGTTGTTGTGGTGGTGGTGGTGGTTGTTATGGTGTGATGTTGGTTGTTGTGGTGGTGGTTGTTGTGGTGGTGGTAGTTGTTATGGTATGATGTTGGTTGTTGTGGTGCTGGTGGTGGTGGTGGTTGTTATGGTATGATGTTGGTTGTTGTGGTGCTGGTGGTGGTGGTCGTTATGGTGTGATGTTGGTTGTTGTGGTGATGGTGGTGGTGGTTGTTATGGTGTGATGTTGGTTGTTGTGGTGCTGGTGGTGGTGGTTGTTATGGTGTGATGTTGGTTGTTGTGGTGATGGTGGTGGTGGTTGTTATGGTGTGATGTTGGTTGTGGTGATGGTGGTGGTGGTTGTTATGGTGTGATGTTGGTTGTTGTGGTGCTGGTGGTGGTGGTTGTTATGGTGTGATGTTGGTTGTTGTGGTGATGGTGGTGGTGGTTGTTATGATGTGATGTTGGTTGTTGTGGTGATGGTGGTGGTGGTTGTTATGGTGTGATGTTGGTTGTTGTGGTGGTGGTGGTTGTTATGGTGTGATGTTGGTTGTTGTGGTGATGGTGGTGGTGGTTGTTATGGTGTGATGTTGGTTGTTGTGGTGCTGGTGGTGGTGGTTGTTATGGTGTGATGTTGGTTGTTGTGGTGATGGTGGTGGTGGTTGTTATGGTGTGATGTTGGTTGTTGTGGTGCTGGTGGTGGTGGTTGTTATGGTGTGATGTTGGTTGTTATGGTGTGATGTTGGTTGTTGTGGTGATGGTGGTGGATTTGTTTTCTGTTTTTTAGCAGACGATTTTATTCAGATTAGGAAAGGTATATCGAAGTCAGAAGGTTGATTGAGACATTCTTTACTCTTTTAAATCCCACAGATACTTACTAAGCTGTATAAAATTGTCTAATGATAGCCAGAATAAACTGTCAAAACGCGGCATAATTTTCAAGGGGTTACGGATACAGCCTATATTAGCCAGTGAATTTACCAGACATAAACTACTCACATAACATGCTTTGATTTTCAGATAGTAAAATACTCTCTCTCTCTCTCTCACTCTCTCTCACAGCCGCGGCGGTCGAGTGGTGAGCACGCTCACGTATGAATCTGCTTGACCTGGATTCGATCCCAGCACAGACGGACATTAGTGGGTGTTGTAGTACGTCCTAGCATGTTTCACATGCTCGCACCCAGTCGGGGGACACCTGGACGACGTATACAGAACAGACTAATAACACGCATAACAAAACCACTCCAACAGTTTTCTCTCTCTCCAACACCCCTTCTCCCCTCTCTACACTCTTCAGAACAATAGGAAAAGTATAATGTAGATACGAGGTGCCGTTGTAAAGGTTTATCCCTCAATACCTTCACCTGACCTGACTGTAATGTTTCATTTGATTCATAATAATATAATCAGATCAAAATCAAATACACTCTTTCACAGAAAGAGAGAGAGAGAGAGAGAGAGAGAGAGAGAGAGAGAGAGAGAGAGAGAGAGAGAGAGAGAGAGAGTTCTAGTTTAAAAAAAAACAAAAAAAAAAAAACTAATAGATAGATGAATAAAGTAAACCCCCCCAAGGCACGTGGAAGCACTCTTGGCGTAACAGTATTGTGAAACAGACAGACATCAATTGTAGCCAACAGTCTCACCAATCTACCACAGAGTAATTCATGGCGTCCTGCAGTGGGCTTCAACGGGGAGATTCTATATTATTTGTTTATGTATCATCATTATTAGTATCATCATCATCAGTAGTAGTAGTAGAGGGTCGCATAGGGAGGCGACTGGATTGTAGTTGCATGGTGTAGAGTAGTAATATAGTAGAACAGTAGGAATAGAGTAGTAGCTGATGTTTGTCAAATATAATAGTATGTACAATATTAAATACAAACCAAAGGCAAATAAGTAGTAGTAGTAGTAGTAGTAGTAGTAGTAGTAATAATAGTAATAGTTGTAGTAATATTTTGAGGAGGAAGAGTAAAATAATGGAAGTCATGAACACTACCATCTTTATTGTCATGGTACTGTTCGTGACTTCCATTATTGTCATGGTACTGTTCGTGCCTTCCATTATTGTCATGGTACTGTTCGTGACTTCCATTATTGTCATGGTACTGTTCGTGCCTTCCATTATTGTCATGGTACTGTTCGTGAATCCATTATTGTCATGGTACTGTTCGTGCCTTCCATTATTGTCATGGTACTGTTCGTGACTTCCATTATTGTCATGGTACTGTTCGTGACTTCCATTATTGTCATGGTACTGTTCGTGACTTCCATTATTGTCATGGTACTGTTCGTGACTTCCATTATTGTCATGGTACTGTTCGTGACTTCCATTATTGTCATGGTACTGTTCGTGACTTCCATTATTGTCATGGTACTGTTCGTGACTTCCATTATTTTACTCTTCCTCCTCAAGATCCGGTTCCCCAAGAACACTCCTATCTTCTTAGTAGTATTGTAATTCATTTTATTTTCTTAGTTTCCTCCCTAGAGCTGTTTCAAGCTTTCAATAATACCCCCATGAACCCCTTCGAGATAAATTTGTGCGTTTTTTTTTTTTTTTTTTTTTTTGGATAGAAAAATGCTCCGGCCAAAGGCCGGTTCCTCCTAAATAGAAGGCTCACTGTCACACTTCAGGAAATAATGGACATCTAAATGGCACGAAAGGTCTTTAATTTGACACAGATATGGGACAAAAGGTCCTAACATCGCCAAACTAATGGGGCGAACGTCTTCAAATCTCAAAACAAAAGCGGCTAAGTATGCGGGGAGATGGGGTCCAGGAAAAAAACACCCCCTTAGAGTATTTGCGGTGTGTGTGTGTGTGTGTATGTATGTATGTATGTATGTGTATGTGTGTGTGTCATTACTTTTTTTCCGAGGGTGATATTTTGTAATTAAGGATGGTCAAATGAAGATCCTTTACTGGTGGGATATTGGTGATTGTCGGAGAACTACAAAAGGAGAGCAAGCACCAACAGGTACCTCACGCTCTGCTATCCTTTCTCTTTCTTAAGAATAAATCTATATTATTGTGTGTTTCCCTTCTACTCCTCTGTACCCAACCCATAAACCCACTCTGCTACCACCAAAGTCTTATCATCCCTTACTTCCTCTAGAACTCTTCTTCTTCGTCTTCTTCTTTTTATTTTTCTTCATCTTCATCTTCATCTTTTTCTTTTTCTTCATCTTCATCTTTATCTTAGTCTTGTTTTCTTTTCTTTTTAGTTCCTTTGTTTTTTTCTTCTTCCTTTGCTTCTTCTTCCATTCTTCTTCTTCTTCTCCTGAATAACTCATAATGAAGTGATAACGCATACCGCAATGTATATTGATATTCATACACCTGTTTCCTTTCAGAATTGTAGTAATAGAGTTAGCTTATATTACAAATAATGTTCATTTGGTTCATGTCCTATCCGAAATTCCGTGTCAGTTTTTCCATACTACATTGTATTTTTCCAACTGTTTCCATGCCAGCATTAGCTGGAGGGAGTGGTGGGTGGGGAGGAGCCTTCTTTTTTGCTATACTTTTCTCTAGTCAGTAGATTAGTAGTTTATATAATTATCCAAACTGCCCCGTAAAGACCAGTTTGTAATCCTCTGTAAACCCTTTGTAATCCTGCCAGGGTGTCAAACCGAATACCAAGTTCATTCCTTGTAGTGTTTATTGTTGTATGAGTAAAGCTAAAGGTACCGTATAGTCCACAGTTCCTAGTGTGTCTTGGGAAGCGATACAATAATCAAATGTGATGTTATTTTTGCGGCATTCCTTTCTATATCTATTTCAGCCTTTACCACCTTAAGGATCATGCCGTATTTTGGAAGTTTATTCTGGCTATCATTAGACGATTTCATTCAGTTTTGGAAGGTCCTTTATATTAGCAATTAAAAGGGTCAAAAACTATCTCAATCAACCCTCTGACTCCCACAATCCTTCCTAAGCTGAATAAAATTGTACCTCGATAGCCAGAATAAACTGCCAAAGTGCGTCATAATCCTCAAGGGGTTAAGGGGGGATGAACCGGTTTTCTGGACCACTTTCTCCCTCATGTTTAGCCCCATTAGTTTTCAGATGTTAAGATGTTTGCCCCATTAGTTAGTCGATTTTAAGACCTTTCGCCCCATTTCGTCGTCAATATTTAGACCTTTCGTGCTATTTAGGTGTCGATTTTTTCCCTGGCGAACGATAGTGAGCCTGTAATGTTGGAATAACCGAAAAATGTACGAATTAACCGAGAAGGGGGATCTAATGGATGTTTTTATTTTTTTAATTTGATGGAGGTCTAGGGAGGAAACTAGAAAAATAATGAAAACATTGCAAAAATCGCCCAAAAAGTGAGCCATCCCCCCTTAAAATGACAACCTGCTTCTGCCACCACTACTGCCTGCCACCACCGCCTTGCCTGCCATCACTCCTGCCTGCCACCACTATTACCTACCAAAACATTCCATTGTCCCCCCTTTCCCCCCTTAAGCTTCCTGCCAGCCAACCTCCCCCCCCCCCCCCTGCATACCGAAATATCCTGGCAGTCTGCTTACATCACACCCTTATACAAGCTATGATAGAGATGACGGGGGGGAGGGGGGGGGGGGGAGTGGGATGGTGTGAGGGATGAAGGGTAGAGGAGGGAGATAGAGAGGGGTAGTGTAAGGGATGAGGGGGAGGGGGAGAGGAGGGGTAAGAGTGGGATGGTGTGAATGATTAAGGGAAAAAGGGGAGAGGAGCGGGTAGTGTGAGGGGGAGAGGGAAGATGGGGTGATTTGGAGGAGGATGGGGGGGAGGGAAGAGGAGGGGGAGGTGAGAGATGAAGGGGAGAGGGAAAGGGAGGGGGTCAGAGAGGGGTGGTGTGAAGGATGAGGGGGAGAGGAAAGATAAGAGAGGGGTGGTGTGAGGGGAAGGAGGGGGGCAGAGAGGGGTGGTGTGAGGGGAAGGAGGGGGGCAGAGAGGGGTGGTGTGAGGGGAAGGAGGAATGAGAGTGAGGGGAAAGATGAGGTAGGGATATACGGGGTGAGGGAGAGAGAATAGGGACAACACAAAACACAACAGAAAACAATGAACACACAAAAACAAAATACAAATTCACACACATCTAGAACTCCTAGAACTGGTTAATTAGAAAATGTTGATAATAAATATATTAGATATAGATAATAGATATGATATATATAGATAATAACTATAATATGTAAAGTTAATTATTAATAATTATATTAAATAAATAAAATATATATAATTATATATATAGATACTATATATTATAAATATAGATAATAGATATATAGTAGTCCAAGGCAAAGGAAAAAGGAGAAACGAATAGCCGAAAGAGGAGCCAAGCCAAAGAGAAGAAGAGAATATAAAGGAAAAACGAATATCCGAAAGAAATGTGACACCTAAGAGAAGAAGAGGAGCAATAGAGGAACACGAAAGAGGAAGACAAGAGGAGCAAGAATGGAGCCACACCTATGAGAAAAAGAGAATACAGAGGAGCAAGAGAGGAACACGAAAGAGGTACCACACCTAAGAGGAGAAGAGACATAGGAGAAAGAAATAGAGGAAAGAGGAGCCACACCTAAGAGAAGAAGAGAATACAAAGGATCAAGAGAGGAGCTACAAATAAGAGAAGAAGAGAATACAGAGAAGTAAGAGAGGAACACGAATGGAGCCACACCTAAGAGAAAACGAGAACACAG
>CM064520.1:4178082-4180582 GCA_032716605.1 Paralithodes platypus
CAACACAAAACACAAAACAGAAAACAATGAACACACAAAACAAAATACAAATTCACACACATCTTAGCAACTCCTAGCGAACTGGTTAAATAGAAAATTGTTGATAATAAATATATTAGATATAGATAATAGATATGTAAATATATAGATAATAACTATAATATGGTAAAGTTAATATTAATAATTATATTAAATAAATAAAATATATATAATTATATATATAGATACTATATATTATAAATACGATACTAGATATATAGTAGTCCAAGGCACAGGAAAAAAGGAGAAACGAATAGCCGAAAAAAGAGGAGCACAAACAGCCAAAGAAGAAAGAAGAGACGAACTATAAAGGAAAAACGAATATCCGAAAGAAATGTGACACCTAAGAGAAGAGAGAAGAGGAGCAATAGAGGAAACCACGAAAGAGGAAGACAAGACGGAGCAAAAGAATGGAAAGCCACACCTATGAGAAAAAAGAGAATACAGAGGAGCAAGAGAGGAAACACGAAAGAATGGTAGTCACACACCTAAGAGAAGAAGAGACATAGGAGAAAGAAATAGAGGAAAGAGGAGCCACACCTAAGAGAAGAAGAGAATACAAAGGATCAAGAGAGGAGCTACAAATAAGAGAAGAAGAGAATACAGAGAAGTAAGAGAGGAACACGAATGGAGGCCCACCTAAGAGGAAACACGGAGAACACCAGAGGAGTAAAGAGGAGGAACACGAACACATCAGGTTACGAACTCATAAAACGGACATTATTGCTCTATTTTTCTTCCCCTAGTGACAGTATTACTAGTATCCCCCGTGGTGGAAGTAGGTCTAGTGTTACGTTATAGCTCTCACTCCCTCACCCACCCAGGCTGACCTCCTGTGATGCAATATGTCCTCTTGTGCTGTGTGATCTGTGTGATTGGAGGCCGTAGATCTGCGGTTGCGGTAATGTGCTATTCTATTTAAGGAACATTAATCGCCGTTGTGTAGGCTTTTATCGGACAGAACCCGTTCTTCAGATCGTTGCGTTTGTCCTGATTATTATTTAAGTCTGCGGAGGATTATGTGATCGTCGTTGTGCTGGCTGTCGCGCATTTGTAAGCAGGATTTATAAGGACACTAATGACCGGATTTACATAACATTTTGTCAGTGTATTTTATCTGGTTACCAGATATCGAAAATAAATTATCTTTAGGTAAAAATCTGCAGCCGATTCCCAAATCCCCGCCCACCCCCGAAATATACACACAAAATGACCATACGAAGTCTTTGCCCGATTCCTGATGATACTGACTTTGGTGAGGACATAATGGTTAACTAAGGACGTAATGACTTCACACAACCCAAACTGGTGATGATTGCCTGATTCCTTTTGGGGGATTAGGAGATTAACTCCAATAATGTAAAATATGTTTGAACGGGATTTAATGATATTCCGGTTTAAAAACTATATTCAATGGCTACCAATGACTCAAACACGGCTCTGGACCAACACGATTCACAGACCACAATAATCAGTCGTGGACCATAAGGGTGTCTCAAGCCCTAATACAGATTGGATCATATTGCCTGTTTCGGCTCTGCCCATATCTGGACACGGACCAAAACAGCAGAGACCAAAACACACCACATTGCATAGTATAGCGCAAGTTTCAGAAGGTTTAATTGTTCGCGCCAAGAAAACATTAAGAAGATGATCACGTCTTAAGAATATCAAAATTAATGGGGATAAACATCGGGAGAAGGGCGGGGGGGGGCAAATCAGGCCCCTGAAAGGAACAATTTAGCGCTAGAATTGGCAACTACATTTAATAATAGACGAGGGATTATAGGCGCAACACAATTTCTAGAGTAGTATATTAACCCTCTCACGGTTTTATGGACGCAGAGATTGCCAGATTAGCAATAATAAATATAGTTCTCTCACTCTTATAATTACCTCTCCAAAATTAGTTTTCTGCCACAGCTAACTCACAAGACAACTGCAGGAGGGGTGAATTTGTTGAAGTAACTAAACTAAAGGTTTCTAAACACCCCTGATGGTAACATAGGCGCCTTTTAAGACGTATCCCTAATAGGCTCAAAATTGCGTCAAAAGAACGTTGAGAGTGTTAAGAAGTATATATAAAAGTATGTATAAAAGATGCGGGTGTGGTAAGTTGCTGTGGAAATGAGCCTTAAAGGGGAGGGAGATATCCACTTAAGGTGGATTTTGTTCTTGACACCTTTCTCCCTCATGTTTAGCCCATCACCATTGCTTTTTATATTATAAAAATGTTTTCCCCATTGTTTCGCGATTTTAAGAAACTTTCACCCCATATTAAGAAATTTCGTGCCCATTTAGGTCGTCGATTTTATCCTTGGCGCGAGCGAGCGATAGCGAGCCTGTAAGTTAAGAGGAACCGGCATTCGCCGGCCGGACATTTTTATACCGAAAAAATGTACAAATTTATCTTGAAAGGGACTCAAGGGGGGTGTAATTTTAAGGTTGATGTAACCGAGGT
>CM064520.1:4185582-4203082 GCA_032716605.1 Paralithodes platypus
AAGTAATTTCAGAATGTAATTAATATGCGAAAGGTGAGATCTGACTTATTACTCTAGGAAATACATTTTTTTTTTTTTTTTAGTAATATGATTATTACTGTATATACCGGTACCTATCTCTTATTAATATTATTATTACTATATTATATATATTATATATATATATATATATCTATATATATATATATATATATATATATATATATATATATATATATATATATATATATATATATATATATATATATAAATTATATTTATGGCTAGATATTTGTGTGGGGGGGGGGGGGGTACCTTGCCTGACTTTGGATTGTTTTCTTTCATATCGTGTGGTGTGAATATTTATCTAAAGCATATGAACAAATATTATAGCAAAGTTGTATTTAATTGTCAAGTTTCTCATTTGTTATGCATTTACATTTTAAATACTATTTATTGTCAAACTATGTTTTCTTCGATGAATTATAATGCATAGCTATAATTCTTGCAGTAACACATTCATATTATTAATATATTTAAATGTGTTCAGTTATATAGTTAAAAAACAGTAAGATATAATTTAAATATTATACCCACTTGACGGAAAACGGTGTTTATTGGAGTAACACAGCAGTTTCGACTCTCCCTGGAGTCCTCTCCCCTGAATAGGACTTACAAACAGTCGGAAATGTCACGCCATTATGATTTGAAGAAAAACAATACGTCATGTTGGTATAATTTCTATGTCCGGTACACTGTTGGAAAAAACAAAAAAAAATACAGAAAGTGTATATAAAATCCTTGGGAATAATGATAGTGACATGCCTTTTTATAATTTCTAGAAATGGATATATTATTATCAATATACCCTCCTAAGAGTATAATACTACCCTTGTCATACCCATATTGTTGACATGGCATTGTTAATTTCCGCCCCCGGAAATTATAATGTGTTCTACTGTTAATTCTGCGGACATTTGCCACTGTGTGTACCATATAGTGTGACAAGTCCATGTTTGCTCTAGCCCTTTGTGAGTTACAGAGGCCTACTTATAGTGAGATACTTGCAGTGTGATACGCCATATAAAGTAAGTAACGAACCTGCCCATCACTTATTATGGAGCCCACTGCTTAGGCCCCATATCAGTTCCACATATGCTCTAGCCCTTTTTGAGTTACAGAAGCTTACTTACAATGAATGGACTATAGCGTGACAAGCCCTATAAAGTAAATAACGAACCTGTCTATCACTTATTATGGGAGCCCACTGATTAGGCCCCCATGTCACTAACCATATTTGCTCCGTCATCATGTGTTCTGGCCATCATGCACATTGGGCTAAATCAAACAGGATTTCAGTGTTTCATTAGTTATTGCCTGCGTTGATTGTCCGATAATAGATATTTAGGCAGTAATCAGGGCGGTGGATGAGTTTGGCGGGCTGGATTGAACAGAGGGGGATTGACAACATATTCGCTGCATTCGAGGTTTATGGGTGGTTCTATACATATCATCAATATCATGTTGCATTCATCATAATTGACATTATGCACATCAGCATTATCATCATCTTTTTCATTATTGTATTTATTATGACTTAAGGGGGTGACCTGCATTTTGTTATTTCTGTCCTTTTCTCTCTTTCTCTGGCTTGTATCCATTCGGACCCTTTCAGCCAACTATCTTAAGACGTTTATCCCCATCTAGGTGTCGATTTCTTCCTGGCGAGCGATAGCGAGCCAGCATTATATGAAGAAATCCGGCTTCGCCGGAGAAATTTTTCTATCGAAAAATGTACAAATTTAGCCTGCTGTCAAACAAAAATAAAAAATATGCTGGCTCGCTACCGCTCACCAGTAAAAAATTGACACCTGGATGGGGATAAACGTCTTAAAACAGTAGGCTGAATGGGGCCAAATGGATACAAACCAGAGAAAGATAGAAAAGGAATATAATATTATGGGCACTCTACTTATCCTTGTCATGCCCATAGCCAATTTTTCGACAGTCAAGTCACAGACCCTCATATCGATATATAATGAATTCTCGCTTGCAATATTTAAAAAAGGACAACCTCATGAACAATATTCGTAGCCCGTAACCCCAACTCAATTACACACACACACACACACAGACACACACACACACACACACACACACACACACACACACACACAGCCCGTAGCCTAGTAGGTAGCGCTCTCGTCTCACACACGAGGGGTCGGGGGTTCAATCCTCCGGCCGGGCGGAGACAAATTGGGCTTGTCTCCTTTCATGTGTTAGCCTCAGTTCACCTAGCTGTAAATAGGTACCTGGAATAAGTGGACGACGTTGTGACGTCCCATCTGGGGTTGGCAAAAATGGTACAAGGCGAGATGGGTATCATATGGTTCACCTAAGCTGATGGCTACCTAAGCCTTCGGGCGAGACGGTACCGTCTATAGTGAGAATGGTACCATACAGATCCACCCTAAGCCTTCGTTTCCGATGTCGCCAATTGGCTAAAAATACAGACTACACACACATCCACAGCCATTCCAACGATACATATAACACCTACACATATAGGAGGCGGGAAATAACGAGCATGCTCACTCCCGCAATACAACTAGAGTAAATACAACTAGAGTAAGTACTCTCTCTCTCTCTCTCTCTCTCTCTCTCTCTCTCTCTTTTCATATCGTAATATGGTTGAACCCAAGTCTCAGTACCAGACTGTGAGATATTCTGTAGCCCTCCTTCATGGAGCTTGGTCCCTCAGATGCCTCAGGGTACACCTATTGGTCATGACAGGCTTCTTGGGTTCGCGAGGTTGCCACTACCTACTGTAATTGACGAATTAACTTTTCATAATAATTTAAATTATAAACAAATGTTATAATGTATATTAAGATTTATAAAAGGAAAAAAATTCACCAGGGGTACTTTATAGCAGATCTGATAAACAACTACAGTATACAAATGTAAACACTTACGAGTTTCGGGCTATAAGGATCGGGCTATATATCGATGTGTAGACATCGATATTTAGCAGAAGAAAACAAAAACAATTATATTGGAACATTTGGTGGATGAACATTTATTTGAATGTTATCAATATATATAGTTGTACTTTAAACGCATTTCAATAGTTTCGTCTGGCTATCATTATGCGATATTGTTCAGCTTTGGCAGGCTTTATAGAAAGAAAAGGGTAAAATATATCTATCAATTATCCGATTGACTTTAAAATAGCTTCATGTACTAAAGAAACTCGTCTACAGAAATGCTTAGTCATATACTGAGAGGGTTAAATACAGATGTTTAACCCTTTGAGTACCAGCGACGTCTGTTGTATTTTATTCTAGCTGTAATTAGACTAGATTATGCAGCTTAAGAAGGATCTGTGGTAGTTGAACGTGTTGGTTTAGATAGTTTGAAGCCTTACTTTTGCTAAAGGTCCTTCCTAAGCTGAATGCAATTGTATAATCATTGCCATAATATAATTAAAAGGACGTCACCGGTACTGAACGGGTTAATATCCTGAGCTTCCTTACAGACTGAGACTTGCAAGTGGTCAGTTGGGAATTATCATTATAATTTCCTGCATTATCAGCAACAGCATTGACATCATAATATTCACCATCATCCATGCGGGAGGGTAATGTTGGAGTGGCATAACACCCGTATAGCTAGTATCACCTTCGTCATCCATCACACACATAGCACCTCTGAATCATCCTTCATCCATGTATCACCCATCACCCACATATCACCTGTCACCCACATATCACCTACATATCATCTATGACTCATCCGGCATCCACATATCACCCATAAAGTCACTCGTCACCCACATGCCACCCGTCACCCACATACTACCTATGACTCACTGACTCACCCATCACCCACATGTCATCCCTAGATCAACCATATCCTGCCCATCAATCCGTGTCTGTCAATCGTATACCCCTGCCTCCTCTCTCTCTCTCATTCTCTCTCTCTCTCTCTCTCTCTCTCTCTCTCTCTCTCTCTCGCTCTCGCTCTCACTCTCTCTCTCCCTCCCCCTCTCTCTCTCGCGCTCTCGCTCTCTCTCTCCCTCCCCCTCTCGTCCCCTCACACCAGGATACAACCATAAAGGCTCTCGCTTCTACTCTGTCCCTTTTATTTTCATCCCATTCTCCAGCCTACACACACACTTTCCCTTTTTCTCGGTCCTGTAGCCCCCATTAACACCACAATAACACCGTCATATAACACCATAACACCCTGAACATAATCTAACACCATAGCCCCCCATTTACACCACAATAACACCGTCATATAACACCATAACACCCTGAACATAATCTAACACCATAGCCCCCCATTAACACCACAATAACACCGTCATCTAACACCATAACACCCTGAACATAATCTAACACCATAGCCCCCATTAACACCACAATAACACCGTCATCTAACACCATAACACCCTGAACATAATCTAACACCATAGCCCCCCATTAACACCACAATAACACCATCATCTAACACCATAACACTCTGAACATAATTTAACACCATAGCCCCCCATTAACACCACAATAACACCGTCATCTAACACCATAACACCCTGAACATAATCTAACACCACAAAGATTGCAATAGTACTTTCTTAGCCTCTTAATTCAGGATAGTCGTCTGTCACTTTATATTCAACATTTTCTAGCCTACACATAGTTTCCCATTTCCTGGCACCGTAGTCACCATTAACACCACTATGATAACACCATAAACGCCTCAATAACACCATAAACACCTCTATAACACTATACATACAACAATGGTACTTTGTTTAACCCCTTCAGGGTAGTATTCAACCTTTTCTAGCCTGCACATAGTTTATCCTTTTCCCGACACCTTATACACCATTAAGGGGGTGACCTGCTTTTTTTCTCTACTTATCTCTCTCTGGCTTGTATTCATTCGGCCCCATTCAGCCTACTATTTTCATTAATTTCTTTGTGAGGTGTTGGAGTGAAATTAATAATCATACATTAAGACGTTTATCCCCATCCACTTGTCTATTTATTCCTGGCGAGCGATAGCGAGCCAGCATTGTATGGAAAAATCCGGTTTCGCCGGAGAAATGTTTCTATCGAAAATTGTACAAATTTAGCCTGCTGACAAAAACATTATACAAAATATGCTGGCTCGCTTCCGCTTACCAGGAGAAAATCGACACTTGGATGGAGATACACGTCTTAAAGCAGTAGGCTGAATGGGGCCGAATGAATACAACCCAGAGAGAGAGAGAGAGGGAGAGAGAGAAATAAAAACGAAGTGGACCCCCTTAGCCAGACGGTAGATATTGGCTGAACGTAGGACTGTTTCCAATCGTTTGTTTGTATTCCCCTGATATCCACGTTGGCCTATTTTGACTAGTATTGTCTAAACACACATAACAAAGCCACTCCAACAGCTTCATTTCTCTCCAACACCCCTTCTCCCCTCTCTACACTCTTCAGAATAATAGGAAAAGTAGAAAGTAGCTACGAGGTGCCGTTGTAAAGGCTTATCCCTCAATACCTTCACCTGACCTGACCTGTTACTGGCCCCACAGTTCCTCAATCTGCCACTGAATACTGATTTTTGGGCATTGTTTTAGGAAGGATAGATATTCTAGCCTGGACACTTGAAAATGTATACTATATATTCTAGCCTGGACACTTATAAATACAGTGGAACAGCGTTTTCTAGGGGTATTAAATATTGCAATACTTATACATTACGACCAACAACATATCACCAAATCTATCACCACCAACACGATCTCCACCTCCACCAACTCTCACCATCACCAACTACAAGTAACCCACTCTTCCTCCACCAATTATACACTACAATCACCATCATATCTCCACCAGCAATATCATCAGCAACACTGTCACCACCACCATCAACAACAACAACAACAACAACAACCCACACCCTTAAACCAATTAAATTTCTCCCCCTATTGCAGCCACATTCACTATACATCATATCACCACCAGCACTATCTACACCAACACCACCATCATAACAACAACAACAATAACAACAATCCACACTACGACACTCCTCCACCAACACCATCACCTCCACCACCAACAACAACAACAATCCACACACCCCTCCACCATCATATCTCCACCATCACCTCCACCAACAATAACAACAACCCACACACCCCTCCACCATCATATCTCCACCAACACCATCACCTCCACCACCACCACCACCAACAACAACAACCCACTCACCCACACACCCCTCTACCATCATATTTCCACCAACACCACCACCACCAACAACAACAACCCACTCACCCACACACCCCTCCACCACCACCACCACCACCACCACCAACAACCCACTCACCCACACACCCCTCCACCACCACCAACAACAACCCACTCACCCACATACACCACCACCACCACCACCACCACCAACAACAACAACAACAACAACAACCCACTCACCCACATACACCACCACCACCACCACCACCAACACCAACAACAACCCACTCACCCACACACCCCTCCACCAGCAATTCAATCGCTCGGGCCATTATTGCCACATTGGACGGTAATTGCCAAGTGGAAGCTATTAAGTCGGTAAGATCACCTCCTCCCCGTCTCTCGCTCTTACCACCTCTGCCTGAAAACGTTTGATAATGCGCTGGAAAACGTTTGATAATACGCTGCAGGCCAAATGTGTGTGGGAGGCTCGGCATCTGGGGCTGCAATGTTTACCGAATTTTAGTGTACGTATCGATTAATATTTAGACTTGATGTACAGTATATGGTTTGATTCTTATTATTTCCGAAGAATTTACAAATTTATCTCAACGGGGGTCTTTGCAGTGTTATTTTTTTAGTTTGATAGAAGTCTAGGGAGAAAAAGGAACTTAACTTGGTAGGATAAAAACAAATTGAACTAGGCTATCATTGTCTTTAGTACAGTGATTACGGTACCATAGATTTGCCGAAGTCTTACCCATATAATAGGATACGCTAATAATTGTGCATGCTACGAGAAGCCCTGTAACATTAAGGGGAGATGGGCTTATTTATTTGCTCATTTATGTATTTTTGTATTATTTTCTTAGTTTCCTCCCTAGACGATACTGTAATCTATCATTTGTCTTGGAATTCGGATCATCCTGTATCCCATTTTGTCTTGTATCCAACGCCTGTAAGCCCCCTAAATCATGTCTTAAGAGTACATCACACAGTCAGGAGTGCGAGCTAGAGTCACTAGGAGTAGGGGACAATTCGGACTCGCGGGCTTATTCGCGGTGAAAATCGATGACTCCTAGTGACTCTAGCGACTCCTAGCGACTTCTGTTAGACTCTCACTCGCTCGTGGTGAACATCGATGACTCCTAGTGATTTTAGTGACTTCTAGTGACTCCTGTTAGACTCCCACTAGCTCGCACTCCTGACTGTGTGATGTACACTTTATGCAGTGCCCGGTAAATACATGTGTTTACTGTTTACACTACTCGAAGCTGGCACCAAGTAAACACGATACCCTTGCTATTTAACCCGGGTAATGTGAGTGTCTCCCTCCTCCTGGTCTCTAGTGTATGTTTAGAACGGTGGGAATGCACTTTCTTCTGCCTGTTAAGGGAAGATTTGTTATTATCTATTTATTTGTTTACTCATAATTTTTGTTTTCCTCCTTAGACCGCCATCAACCTTATAAAATTTCTTATAAGGTTCTTGCATTTTTCAGTAGAAAAATGCTCCGGCGCCTTCTAAATTGCAGGCTGGCTATCGCTCGCCAGGAAAAATTCGTCGCCTAAATGGCACTAAAGGTCTAAAAATTGATGGGGTGAAAGGTCTTAAAATCGTCAAACTAGTTGGACGAACCACTTAAGGTCTCATAACTAATGGGGTATAACATGAGAGATGAGAGAAAAGGGGGTCCAGAAAATGCACCCTCTTCAGTGAAAATCTCCCCTAAACCTGGGTAATGTGAATAACCTCTTCCCTGGCCTGGTGTATGAATTATATATTTAGAACGGTGGGAATTATTATTATTATTTTTTTTTTTCACTGTTATCCTATTGAGAATTAGGCCGCGTTTTGACATTTCACTCTGGCTATTATTAGACGATGTTATGCAGCTTAGAAAGGATCTGTGGATACTGTCTGATGTTTCACTAACATGATATTTGTTTTATTACAGATTCGAAGCATGCAACCTAGAAGTCTCGATGGAAAGAGTGAGTACCCTGATGATTATACATTTGCTTAAGTAATTTGATTTTTAACAATGTTATTATTGCAATATGTCCGATGTGATCAGAACAATTACAATTTTACACTATCCTCAATTATAGCCTACGTTAGACTTTGAGGGTGATGGGAAAATAGTTGTACTAGGATATGCTGTATATACTCTGTTCAGTATAAGTTGGCTTATGTCATATTGTGATAAAAATAGGTTAGGATATTTTCGAAGGTGTTTTCGTATCTATGTAAAAGTTCTGAAAAGTTATTGTTATTATGAATGTGTGTGTGTGTGGGGGGGGAGGGGGAGGTATTATGAATGAGTGTGTGTGTGTGTGTGGGGGGGGGGGAGGTATTATGAATGAGTGTGTGTGTGTGTGTGGGGAGGGGGAGGTATTATGAATGAGTGTGTGTGTGTGTGTGGGGGGGGGAGGTATTATGAATGAGTGTGTGTGTGTGTGTGTGGGGGGGGAGGTATTATGAATGAGTGTGTGTGTGTGTGGGGGGGGGGGGGGAGGTATTATGAATGAGTGTGTGTGTGTGTGTGTGTGGGGGGGGAGGTATTATGAATGAGTGTGTGTGTGTGTGTGTGGGGGGGGGGGGGGAAGGTAATATGAATGAGTGTGTGTGTGTGTGGGGGGGGGGGGGGGGAGGTATTATGAATGAGTGTGTGTGGGGGGGGGGGGGGGGGGGAGAGAGGTATTATGAATGTGTGTGTGTGTGTGTGGGGGGGGGGGGGAGGTATTATGAATGAGTGTGGGGGGGGGGGGAGGTATTATGAATGAGTGTGTGTGTGTGTGTGTGGGGGGGGGGGGGGAAGGTATTATGAATGAATGTGTTTGTTCGTGTCCGTGGAGAGATACTATCAAGGGTAGTACTGGGAGCGTCTTTTACAATATAATAATCAAGGGTATAACAGGGTATGCAAAAGGTGTATAAGGTCATTGGGTATATTGATGGTGATCTACCTTTATAATTACTATAATATGGGTTTATCACTACCAATATGCCATTAAGGGGAGGCAGTTGGTTTTTCGAGTCCTCCTCCTCCCTCATGTTTAGCCCTATTAGTTATGAGATTTCAAGACATTCGCCTCATTAGTTTGGCGTTTTTTAGACCTTTTGTCCCATTCCTTTGCCAATATTAAGACCTTTCGTGCCATTTACTGTAGGTGTCGATTGTTTTCCCTGGCGAGCGATAGCGAGCCTGTATTTGAAGACGAATCGGCCGGGACATTTTTCTACCGAGTTTGATAGAGGTTTAGAGAGCAAACTAAACCCCCTCCTTAAACCATTGAGCCGAACCAGTAAATTATGCTGCACAATACCGTCTGGGCTCCCTTAAGGGGAGATGTCCACTCGAGGGATTTTTTTCTTGACCCCTTTCTCCCACATGTTTAGCCCCATTGCTTTTGATATTATATAACGTTTGCCCCATTAGTTTAGCGATTTTAGAACTTTCACCCCATATTAAGACCTTTCGTGCCATTCAGGTGTCAATTTTATCCTGGCGAGTGATAGCGAGCCTGTAATTTAAGAGGAACCGGCCTTCGGCCGGGATATTTTTCTACCGAAAAATTTACAAATTTATCTTGAAAGGGACTCAAGGGGGTGTAATTTTAAGCTTGATGGA
Organism: Paralithodes platypus; assembly: GCA_032716605.1. Classification (NCBI taxonomy): domain Eukaryota; kingdom Metazoa; phylum Arthropoda; class Malacostraca; order Decapoda; family Lithodidae; genus Paralithodes; species Paralithodes platypus. Next base: position 4,195,447 of record CM064520.1, read on the forward strand.
GGTCTAGGGAACCAACTAAAAACCTCCCCTTAAGCGGTTAGATTATTACGGACACTTTAGCCCTGTGATTGCTTAAGGTATTTCCGACGTGGCTATCATTAGACTATTTTATTCAGCTTAGGAAGGTACTGTGGGAGTCAGAGGGAGGCTTGAGGTATATACAACTGTTTAATAATAGCCTCAAGAAACTGGCAAAACACTTCATGATCCTTAAGGGGGGGTCACCGGCTTTTTTTTTTATCTGTCTCTCCTTTTCTCTCTGTCCCTGGCTTGTATCCATTCGGCCCCATTCAGCCAACTGTTTTAAGACGTTTATCCCCATCCAGATGTCGATTTCTTCCTGGCGAGCGATAGCGAGCCAGCATTGTATTGAGAAATCCGGCTTCACCAGAGACATTTTTCTATCGAAAAATTTACAAATTTAGCTTGCTGTCAAAACAAAAATATCGACACCTGGATGGGGGTGAACGTCTTAAGACAGTAGGCTGAATGGGGCCGAATGGATACAAGCCAACGAGAGAGGGAGAGAAAGAGACAAAAGCGAGGTGGAGTGTCATGAAGGTGGAGTTTATTGCAAGGAAAGTCTACGGAGATGACGCGATGGATTTAACTGTCCTTGTTTAAGGGGCGACTGGCCTTTTTTTTCTATTAATTAATTTATTCCTATATTTCTTAGTTTCCTTGCTAGACCTCCATCGAGCTTAGAAACACCCCCTAGACCCCCTTTCAAGATAAATTTGTAAAACAAATCGGTAGAAAAATTTCCCGGCCGAAGGCCGCTTCCTCTTAAAATTTCAGGCTCGCTATCGCTCGCCAGAAAAAAATCAACCCCTAAATGGAACGAAAGGCCTTAAAATTGACAATGAAATGGGGTGAAAGGTATTAAAATCGCCAAACTAATGGACCGAACCTCATAAAATCTGAAAACAACTGGGGCTAAACACGAGGAAGAAGGGGGACCAGAAAAACGGCCCGTCTCCCCTTAACTGTCTATTCCGGCTATTATTATGAGACGATATTCCAGGGAGTTTGTTTTTTTTCCCGCTTTTTGTGATTTCTCTAATATAAAATAAAGGTAGAAAGGATAAACCACTATCAGTATATCCAAGTGTTTTTATATACCGGTAACTTTATAATTATATATATATATACCCTTTCCAATGTTCACCTATTATATTAAGGGGACAGTAGCTGTTTGTTTGGTCTATTAATTCATGTATTTTGTTTAGTTTCTTCGCTGGACCTCCATCAAGCTTAGAAAAACACCCCCTAGATACCCCCCTGTCAAGATAAATTTGCACTTTTTTTCGGTAGAAAAATGACAAGCTCGCTTTTACTCGCCAGGAAAATATCGACACCTAAATGGCACGAAAGGTCTTAACATTGACAACGAAATGGGGCGAAAGGTGTTAAAATTGCCAAACTAATGGGCCGAACGTCTTAAAATCTGAAAACTAATGAGACTAAACGTGTGGGGGAGAAAGGGGTGCAGAAAAACGACTCCTCTTCTCTTCAGTATTTTATTTTGTTTATCATGCGAAATATAAAGCTAGGCCACACTCTTTATGCAAACCAAAGTTACCTGCATAACATTTGAATGATATGAATTGCTGACGACACCTGCATTTAAGTACCAGGCCGTGTTATATATAAAGTTACCGAGCAGAGGTGGCATCATTGTTTTTGTATTTAATCTGACTTAGCTAAGCATTTATTTGTGAGTGTATCCATTGTGTATGTATGTATATGTGTCTATCTATCTATCTATCTATTTTTATATTATTCTCTCTCTCTCTCTCTCTCTCTCTCTCTCTCTCTCTCTCTCTCTCTCTTTATATATATATATATATATATAGGATGATACTTGTAAACATTCTTATAGGTTCGACACTGAGTCGAGCATTTCCCCTACAGCTCTGAAAAGGACAAAATAATGCGGACACTAACAGAGGAACTAGTGACCCACATTTAACGAGTCACTTACTGTATCTTATTGCTAACCTACAATCCTGCCCACAATATGTTAGTCGCCACAGTTTACTTGATCTTATATAACTAACCTAGATAATGCCCACCACCAACACACTTTACTTGGCCGATTAGTTTAACGATTTTAAGACCTTTCGCCCTATTTCTTTGACAATATGAAGACTTTGTGTGTCGTTTAGGCGTCTATTTTTTTTAAGCTTGATGGAGGTCTAGGGAGGAAACTAACAACGTAATAAAAAGATACATAAATGAACAAATATATACGCTCATTCCCCCTTAAGGGGGTGACCTGCTTTTTAGTTATTTCTGTCCTTTTCTCTCTTTCTCTGGCTTGTATCCATTCGGCCCCATTCAGCCAACTATTTTAAGACGTTTATCCCCATCTAGGTGTCGATTTTTTCCTGGCGAGCGATAGCGAGCCAGCATTATATGAAAAAATCTGGCTTCGCCGGAGACATTTTTCTATCGAAAAATGTACAAATTTTGCCTGCTGTCAAACAAAACTAAAAAAAAATACACCTGGATGGGGATAAACGTCTTAAAACAGTAGGCTGAATGGGGCCAAATGGATACAAGCCAGAGAAAAATAGAAAAGGACAGAACAAAAACAGGTCACCCGCCTTAACTTGACATCTTGGCAACTGACACCTCACACTGCGTTGAGTACACGAGCTGAACCCTCTCAGTAGTAGCCTAGTACAGTCGCGCTAATAAGTGATGTCTCGCCACCAAGTATGTTTTGATCCATAATTGGTATCAGCAATATCTAAGCTTCATTTTTTCATATCGAGTGAAATATACAAACATGTTTCTACACTTACCCACCCTATTCAACATCTGACAGACATTAATACAGCACAGAGCAAGCCAAACGTAATGACAGCTGGGACATGACTTATTAGCTCGACTGTACACTTATATTTAGTTTATGCTTGCCATATTGGACGCAGGGTGTCAAACCATAGCAATTTTGTTCGACGACTTGAATGAATATGAGAACAAATACAAGACAATTAACATGGAAATAGCATTGTTTTTTGGCCATTTTATCACTTTCAAAGACCTAATATGAACTGTAAGTCATAAGTGTATCTTTGCATAGACAAGTTTATAGACTAAACAGAATGGGCTCAGATTTAGTTTGACACCCTGATTGAACGACCTTATGCAGACAGTGTGAGTAGTGTGTTAGAGGGGAATGGATAATTGAGATAAACTTAACTACAATAATTGCTAGAGGTCCTTTCTAAGTTGTATGGAATCATCTAAATGAAGAACCATGTCCTCGAATAATGAAGGTTTTAATTCACCAGTATGCCTTCGGTAGTAAAACCAACAAATAAAATAAAAAACACGTAGACAATTATTTTTGGTTTCTAGTATTTATAATAATGTTATAATCCATTCTTTATAAGTACGCCAACAACAAAAACTAACTTCAAACCTTTATAACTAAAAATCAACTTGAGTAACCGAGCTAATATTTCTACTATTTGGGAAGAGTCGGCCAGGAAATAGGTATGGACATGTACAGCTCATTTGCTCTAGTACTTTTTGAGTTACAGAGGTTAAGGTTCACGATTTCTGTCCTACCTATAATGAATGGACTATAGTATAATGGACTTTTGATGGCCAGGAAGGCATGGGATACTTTATCGTTGTTTATGGTCAGTCTACCCACGGTATAGTAACATAATTATGTTACTATACCGTGAGTCTACCTTCCTACCGTAAATTGATACTCCGCTATGATAAGGTAATACACGGAAGCTGTCGGTGTTTGCGGATAGGATATAATTACCTCAAAGAAAACACATTTATAAAGAACCTAGTCTCTCATAATTGTATATGTATGCTATTATATTAGTTATTGTATAATTATATCGTATTATTTGTAATTATTATTTGTTTTATATATATATATGTATGTATGTATGTATGTATGTATATGTATATATATATATATATATATATATATATATATATATATATATATATATATATATATATATATACCGGTATATATATATATATATATATATATATATATATATATATATATATATATATACTGTATATATATGCCGATATGAATTAAAACATTTGGATGATGAAACGCAAAATACTCACTCGTACAGACTTCCTCTTCCTCTTCCTCGACCTTGACTTCTGCTTCAGTGGTGGTGGTAGTGGTGGTGGGCAGAGGTGTGCTGGGACTCGAACCATAGCCCGAGTCTGCCGATTGTGAAGCGTTTACTTTCCCATCCTGTTCTTTTCCTGGACACTCGGGGACCTTTTTATCTGCCTCGGGTTCTTTTTCCTTTTTGGCGATCTCTGGTTTTGGTGACACAGAGATCTCCGGAATAGGGGCAGTTTTCGAGGGTGGAGGTGTCTTTGGCGAGGCTTTGAGTGGTACCTTCTTGTTGTCATCTTGTGAACCACGGGAAGACGCCTTGGGACTCGGTGTTTTGTCACCACCAGCAGTGGATCTCGGTTTCAGGGGTCTTCTTGGTTTGTCTGCCTTCTTTCTGACGGTGCTGCCTTCATACTCGTCATCGCTGCCTGAGGAGGAGGTCACAGAGCAGGATCGTATAGGTTTCTGCCTTCTCAGTGCAAACCCTTTCTTTTCTACAGCTTTCTCTTCTCCAGCGACGACCTCTGCTTGGACAGTAGGAGCAGTTGTCTGTACTATTTGTTTAAGATTTACCTCTTGAGACTTATCCTCTGCTTGTTTGTCTTCTTTTGGCTTCACAGGGCGCTTAAGAACGTGTCTTGCCTGCAGTAACTGATCCCCTTGATTTGCCGGAACCAGTGGCTTTGGCTTTCTCCATGGCGCTGTATTAACTGTAGTTTCGGTCGGAGTAACAGGTTCCTGTTTACTCGTTCCCGTGACCTCTTCTGTTGTGCTCTTCTGTTGAACGGGCTTCTTTAATATATTCCTCGCCTTCAGGAGGTCTTTCGTGATGTCTTCCTTCTTCGGAGCGGGCGGAAGGACAACCTGCCGGGGCCTCTTCAGAGCCTTCTTCACCGGTAATGCGTCTGTTGGGTCCCCAGCTGACACGACACCCTCACTCGCCACCTCGCAGCCCGTCCCCTTTAAACTTTTGTCCCCCTCTCTATTCGCACCCCTTCTCCATGGGGCCGGGATATATGCTTGTGCTTCTGTGTTATCCATAGCTTCCGGTCGCGTACCGTCGATTTTATTGCCTGTTGTGGTTTCTAGCTTTGATTTATCTGTTATTCCTTCGACTTTGTTTTCTGGTTCTGGTTGAATGTTGCTCTTTTCCTTTGTATCGGTTTGTATTGCTTCAGTAGTTTTTGTATTATCCGATAGGGCACTTATGTTATATTTTTTGGTATCATCAATTGCTGTATTACTATCTACAGTTTTGGAGATAGTTTTTGCTTCTCCTAGACCTCCTTCTTTTCTTTTCGGAATCCCTGAAGGTTTGGAGTCACCTACTTTGCCCTTTTCTTTCATTTCACTGGATTCCAACTTCTTCTTTGTCGGTACTGTCAACCCCTGTTTTTCATTAGTCTTGGTGTTTGTGTTCCATCTTCCTGCTCCCCTTGTCGCTTTTCCGGTTTTATCTTCTTCATTCTCTATTTGTTTGTCATTTGTATTCGGTTCCTCTTTGTCATTGTTCTTATTATCCAGTTTTTCATTCTTCCTCACTTCTAGTTCATTATTCCTCGGTTCCGTTTTATCGATTTTCTTCTTTTCCATCCCTCCATTCCCTGCGCCTCCTTCCTTCTCTTCTCTGGTTTTCTCTAAGGACAACTTCGGCGCGTCAGGCCCCTTGTCGGCGTTTTCAGAGCGCTCGACACCCTCCACTTTGACGTCTTTCTCATTTTTCGGTTCTTGGGGGAGGAGGAGGTTTGAAGAGGGGGGTTTAGATACCTTATTCCCCCCTAGTTCACTGGCGGCATTGCTTTCAGGTTTATCCTTCTTTACCTTGGAAACGTTATCGCTTTTGGGAGGCTTGCTGGATTTGGTTTCTGATTTATCCTGACTGGTTTGTTTTGAGCTTTCGTTTTTGTTTTTGTCGGATGTGGGTGATGAGGCTGACTCATCTTTAGAGGTGCTATCCAGGCTCTTGATCTTGTTTTCTTGAGTATCTAAGCCCTCGAGGTGAGATTTGGAGACTGGTGCCTGGGAGAGGGAGGAGGACTGACTCAGGAGCTTCTGGCCTGATGGAGGAGAGCCTGAAGGGCCACTCTGACCAAGGGCCTCGCCACTCGTGTCCTCCACCGACGGCATTTTCTTAATTTTCTTCTTGATTTTGGGGATCTTGGTGCCTTGGTTACCCGTTGTCTTATCCTTGCTCTCGGGAAGAGGAGGCAAAGCGGTACCTTTATCCTTACTCGTTTTCACCTCTTCTTTATCTTTAGTTACTTTTGTGTCATCTTTTTCATTAGTTGTTTTGGCCTCTTCTTTATCCTTTTCAGTTGTGGTGTGTTCATTATTTTCTGAACTTGACTTATTCATTACAAGATCGAGTGAAAGGAGCGACCTCTCGTCTTTCCTCTTACCCTTAAAGCTTTGTCGGTCTTTTTCCTCATCCTTTTCATCGTGTAATGTCTTTGATCTCTCTCCTTCAGCTGCGGAGGCTTTACCTTTAAATTCTGGTTGATCTTTTGTTTCTTTTGATACTTTACTTTTAGGAGTCGCGCTTTTCATAATAAGTTCTAGTGAGAGGAGCGAGCTTTTGGTGGCTGCAGGTACTTTCGTAACTTTTTCGACGTCTTTACCAACAGAAGTACTCGTAACACTCTCTTCAATTTTATCATTATTTTTAGTTCCCTTGTCACCAACTCCGCTATCCTCAGTACGACCGAAAGTATTATTTTCTTTCTGCCGGTCTTCAGAAGTATCACAGATTAAAAGCTCAGAAGAGCAACTGCTAGACTTGTCCTTCTCAGACACCTTTTCTCCGCTATTGTCTTTGCCAAAGTCTGCTTTAATATCAGAACTTTTCTCTTTGTTTTTCTTGGATCCTTTGGACCCGCGAGAGAGTTTTTTACCAACTTTCTTCCGAGAGCGCCTGGTGGACTCCTGCTGCCTCACGAACTTCTTGAGCTGTCCAACAATCGCTTTCCCTTTCCCTCTATCGGTGTTGGTGTGCTTCTGTTCACCCTCTTCATTCGCCTTTCTCGAACCCTCGGGACTCGCTTCGTCTCCCTTCATCAGCTTGTTAATTTCCTCATCCGATTCGATATCAACATCCGGGTGAAGTACAGCTGCATAAATGGCGTCTTTTACTTCTTGCCAGCTCTCCAGTGTATCCTTGGTTTCCGCTGTGTTGGTGGCTCGCTGCAGGACCAACGCCGCATCGTCCACTTTTTCGTCAGCGGTACTCGTCACCGTGTTGGGAATTCTGGGGAACTTTGCCGGGCTCTTGGGGGAAGATGGAGTTGACGGGGGAGTTTGAAGTGGAGGTTTGGTCTTGTTTTCCGGGGTAGAGCTGCTGGAATTTGCAAGTGCCAGTTTCGTTTTGGTATCTGGTGAAGATATCGGCTGTATTTCCTTCTTTGGGAGATCAGTGTTTAGATACAACCTCCTCTTAGCTGGGGCTGGGGGCTCCGGCTTACTCTCCGGTACCTTATACTTATCGATTAGCCGTTGAGCTATAGTCTGCAGGGTTTT
>CM064520.1:4208082-4228831 GCA_032716605.1 Paralithodes platypus
TAAGTATGAGTATAATCCATTCATTATAAGTATGAGTATAATCCATTCATTATAAGTATGAATATAGTCCATTCATTATAAGTATGAGTATAGTACATTCATTATAAGTATGAGTATAATCCATTCATTATAAATATGAGTATAGTACATTCATTATAAGTATGAGTATAATCCATTCATTATAAATATGAGTATAGTACATTCATTATAAATATGAGTATAGTACATTCATTATAAGTAAGAGTATAATCCATTCATTATAAATATGAGTATAATCCATTCATTATAAGTATGAGTATAATCCATTCATTATAAGTATGAGTATAGTACATTCATTATAAGTATGAGTATAATCCATTCATTATAAGTATGAGTATAATCCATTCATTATAAGTATGAGTATAGTACATTCATTATAAGTATGAGTATAATTCATTCATTATAAGTAAGAGTATAATCCATTCATTATAAATATGAGTATAATCCATTCATTATAAATATGAGTATAATCCATTCATTATAAATATGAGTATAATCCATTCATTATAAATATGAGTATAGTCCATTCATTATAAATATGAGTATAGTCCATTCATTATAAATATGAGTATAGTCCATTCATTATAAATATGAGTATAATCCATTCATTATAAGTATGAGTATAATCCATTAATTATAATTAATTATGTATAATCCATTCATTATAAATATGAGTATAGTCCATTCATTATAAGTAGCCTAGTAATCGTAGCCCCTATAGCCTATGTAAATAAAAAAGGGCTAGAACAAATGGGCTGTAAATGTCCACACCAATTCCCCGACTGACTCTTCCCAAATGGTAGGAATATTAGCTCTTTACTCTAGTTGTTTCTTGAGTTACAGAGGTTTGGGGTCAAGATATTTGGCCTACCTATAATGAACAGGGTATAGATATATATAAATGATGATAAAGACAGACAAACAGAGAGAGAGAGAGAGAGAGAGAGAGAGATATGTTCATAGATTATTTACATAGATACACTGTCCACACAGATCCTACGATGCCTACGAGGTAGCTAGGATTTAATCATAGTAAAAACAGCAACCCAAAGGAGTAAGAGAAAGTGGAAGGAAAGGATAGCAAAGATGAAGGCTCTCTCCCCATATTAAGAGAAGCTATAGTAGTCAATCCTCTTTATCTATTGCCAGACATCTTGATTACCGAGGGGGTGGCCACGAATGAATCGCCTCCGCGCTCATATGTCATCTGTGAGCCGGCACCCTACCACTTTCACTCGTATACCTCTCAAGTCCATCCCGCCACCTCCCTCTCGGTCTGTTTCTCCCTCTCGGTCTGTTTCTCCCTCTCTACCCATCCACCTTACTCCCATGCACTCGTTAAGAAGGGGAGATGGGCCGTTTTTCTGGTCCCCTTTCTCCCTCATGTTTAGCCCCATTAGTTTTCATATTATAAGACGTTCGGGGATTAGTTTGGCGATATGAAAACCTTTCGCCCCATTTCTTTGTCAATATTAAGACTTTTCGTGTTATATAGGTGTCGATTTTATCCTGTCGAGCGATAGCGAGCCTGCAATTTCAAAGGAACCAGCCTTCGGCCAAATTTATCTTATATAAGGGTCTTGGTGGGGGGGGGGGGGGGGGGGTATATAAGATTGATGGAGGTCAAGGGAGGAAACTAATAAAATAATAGAAAAAACACATACATGAGAAAATACAAACGACCCATCTCCCCTAAATCATTCTCTCACACACCATACGCTCCACTATGGCAAAATGTACGATAGTTTAGAAATAAATAGATTACGAAATGTTTAGGGAAAAATGGACGCGGACTGTTCCTTAGTTGTGGTTGGTGAAACACCTTACTATTATACAAAGAAGGAATTTGAACCATGTCACCCATTTGACTATCTATTTTGGGTTCGAATTTACCCGCTGTTGTGAAATATGGCACATGAGAGAGAGAGAGAGAGCACTAATACGACAGCACAAATGAGAGAACAGTTAGAACTTATGAATGCGTTACATAACTTCTGAGCTCTACCGTACTTAGAGGAGCCGTGATGAAAAAATATACGAGAGAAAAAAATTAGGCGAATTAAAGTTGAAGAGGAGACGAGAACCCAAACGCGGGATTTTTTTATGCAGCCAAGTTCGGGATCTTTGTACAGCTGCTCACATGAATTCCTATACCCACTCCCGTCATTTTGAATATGAATGTAAGAAATTGTATGACTTGCAAGATTTATTTGTTACAATTTCGTCAGTGTGCCATTTGAATTAACTACTGCGTAACAAAGTACACTTGTAATTCGATCATACTACATTTCCTTCCATACATAAAATTATAAATTCAGTCATGATTAGGAATTTGGATTATTATGATTTTTTATTAATTGATATGTAGGATTTTGCTTGCTTTTGCCATTTATTTTAGTGTCCACTAGACTGACAAAAACGCCTTCCCAGACTTCCTTCAAATGAAAAAAAATTGCCTCCTAGATCCCCTTCAAACTAAATAAAAAATATCCCGGCCAAAAGCCGATTTCTTCTAAGTAACAAGGTTATAATCTCTCTTCTAAGTAACAAGGTTATAATCTCTCTTCTAAGTAACAAGGTTATAATCTCTCGGCCAGGAAAAAAAATCAACACCAGAATGGAGTGAAGCGTGTTATTATTGTCAAACTAATGATGGGGTGAAATGTCTTAAATGTCTTCAAAACTAGTGGAGTGAACCAGGGGAGGTTAAAAAAACATCCTTCAGAACACATAGGGTTACTAAAAATAATATGAAACCTCGACGTCTCTGCATCATATTAGTAAAAGGTTATCAGAATTAACGACATGTATCACGGAGTTACATGGAGGGATAGACAGACGAATGAGGAAGTAAAAGGGAGGTGTGGTGTGGAGGTAGATGTGCTGGAAAGTGTGAAAAGGAACACCTTGAGATTGTTCGGCCATATGGAACGTATGGGAAGCGAGAGACTTACTAAGAGGGTGTACGAGAGCCTATAAGTGTAAGAAAGAACCCCATTATCAGTTATCAATAATAACCTCGTATCCAGACTGCACGAAATAACCCCATCTCAGTTACACTTAATAATAACCTCGTATCCAGACTGCACGAAATAACCTCATCTCAGTTACACTTAATAACCTCGTATCTAGAATTTACGGAATAACCCCATATCAGTTACCCATAATAAACTGGCAGCCCGTGAGTATACGAAATAACCCCATTTCAGTTACCCATAATAACCCCGGGTATCCGGACTGTACGATATAACCCCATCCAGTTACCCATAATAACCCCGGGTATCCAGACTGTACGATATAACCCCATCTCAGTTACCCATAATAACCCCGGGTATCCAGACTGTACGAAATAACCCCATCTCAGTTTCCATAATAACCCCGGGTATCCGGACTGTACGATATAACCCCATCTCAGTTACCCATAATAACCCCGGGTATCCAGACTGTACGAAATAACCCCTTTTCAGTTACCCATAATAACCCCGTATCCAGACCTTACGAAATAACCCCATCTCAGTTACCCATAATAACCCCGCGGCCTTTACTTAGTCCCCCCCCCCCCCCCACAATAACACACTGTGGGGAAGGAGACGCATACGAGACAACGAGGTGGACCTGATGAAAAAGAATTAGCTAATAAAGGGAGGAGGAGGAAATGCTGGCGACCTGAGAAATTTGAGGAGAGAGAGAGAGAGAGAGAGAGAGAGAGAGAGAGAGAGAGAGAGAGAGAGAGAGAGAGATGCTGGCCACTATAGAATTTTGAAGAGTGAGTGTGTGAGTGTTTGTGTGAGACACAGAGGGAAAGAGAAAGTTATTCATTTACAAATGCAGTCAGTCGCGGATTTAAGGCAAGGTGTTTGTCTCGGCAAAGTTTATATAAGAATCAACGGTGCTGCAGTCTATAGCATATCGGGGAAGCCCATTCCATAATTTGACAAATCGATTGAAAAAACAATTCTTAGACTCGTGTGAGTTAAAGGATTTACCAGTATTTATGCAACCGTTTCCCCGCGTGTAATTTGATTGGTCGATAGTAAAGTACTTATTATATTCATATTGTCGATGCCTTTGATGATTTTGAAAACTTGAATTAAGTCGCCTCTTAATCTGCGGTGGGTTAGAGGAAATAGATTGTATTTTATAAGACGCTCCTCGTATGTTTTTTTCTTTAGGCTAGGTATTTTTTTTTAAACTACTTTGAACTCATTCTAGCTTGTTTATATCTTTTTGGTAGTATGGGCACCAGGATTGAACGCAATATTCCAGGAGAGGGCGGACTAAGGAATTGCAAAGAGTTAGGATTACATCTTTTGATTTATGTTCAAATGACCTGCCTATAATTAAATTGTTTTGTTTGCCTTCTTACCAACTTTTGTACATTGTCGATTGGGTTTAGGTTACCCGATATTGTTACTCCCAAATCAGTTTCTCTGTTTACACTCTTAAGCTGGGTGCCATTCGTTGAATAGTTTGCTTTCTCATTCGGTTTCCGATATGGAGTACTTTACATTCATCCGCATTGAAACTCATTTGCCAAATTTGAGCCCAACATGACAGCTTATCTATATTATGTTTCATATTTCCAACATGTTCATTTGAAAGTACGCAATTTGCATTTTGTGTATCGTCGACAAACTTTGAGATTGTACAGGTGAGACCCTTATCTATGTCGTTAATGTAAACTAGGAAGATAATTGGCCCTAATACCGATCCCAAGGGTACCCTGCTACCTACTTTGATGACTAATCTTTGGTTTCTGTCACTGAGACAATTTTCTATCCATTTCAACACACCGTCTTGTATTCCATGTGCTTTTAGTTTTATCAATAAACGTTTGTGGGGAACTTTGTCAAATTCCTTTTGAAAATCAAGGTATATTATATCTACAGCTTTACTCTAATCATATACTGTAGGTCGAGGATATCGTGGAAGAAGCCTAAGAGGTTTATTAAGCAGGAACGTTTGTTACGAAAGCCGTGTTGAGTTGAAAGCCATAGAGAGAGAGAGAGAGAGAGAGAGAGAGAGAGAGAGAGAGAGAGAGAGAGAGAGAGAGATAATTAGAGTTAGTGTGTGTGAGATACAGACAAAGAGACAGACAAACGAATGGATAGTAAAGTGGAGAGTGAGAGAGAGAGTTACTCTGCCAGAAAAGTGTTACGACTTTAATAAAAAAAATAAAAAACAACGAAAGCGGAAATTGAGAGAGAGAGAGCGCGTAACATATTTTGTTAACGAAATGAAACTACGGCTTCATATATATATATATATATATATATATATATATATATATATATATATATATATATACTGTAGTATACAGTATATACATCAACGGAAATTAAGAGAGAAGATGAAAAGAAAAAAATCAGAATATTCCACTTATCATTCTGGCTATTATTTAACGATTTTCTTAAGCTTAGGAAGAACTGGCGATCAAAAGGTTACAAGTACGTCAATAAACCCATTGGCAACCACATATTCTTACTAAGCTTGATAAAATCGTCTGCCGATTGCCCAAATAAAGTTTAAAAAGACGTTACCCGTACTGAATTGGTAAAAGAACACAAATACGACAGAAAAATGAGTCAGAAAAATACGGTTAAAGAATAGGCAAGAAAATTAATAAGATAATACAGTGAAGAAAACGAGCAGGTTAAAAATATATGACAAGAAAATAAGAAAACGAGAAAAGAAAACGGGTCAAGCAAGGACGCGATAATGAGACCACATCACCACCGCCATATAATAGGATGAACAACAACGCCAGGAAATAGGATGAACGTGCTCTTTAGAACAATAATAACTAAATATAGACGTAGAAGCAGGGCAAGAGGAAGAATAAGGGGGACAGCGGAATATAATAGTCTATGGTGTGTTTTCAAGTTAATGTTAGAAAATATAGGGACAAATACAACCCAGAACTAAGAACAATTAGACTATCATATGTTTTCTAGTGTAGCATAGATTTTAGTGGCAGAAATAATCCCAATATAAGAAAGCTTAGACGATTGTGCGTTTTCAAGTTTATGTTGGAAGAAAAATTAGAGGGCTAACTAACCCAAATATTGGAATAATTAGACGATCATATGTTTCAAAATGTAGGACAAACTAACCCAAATATATGAATAGTTAGACAATGATGTGTGTCCCAGTTTATGTTAGGAAAGATACAGGGCAAAACAGCCTAAATAAAAGAAGGATTAGAATGATGTGTCTTCAAATATATATTAGAAGAAGGATTAGAAAGATGTGTCTTCAAAAATATATTAGAAGAAGGATTAGAATGATGTGTCTTCAAATATATATTAGAAGAAGGATTAGAATGATGTGTCTTCAAATATATAATAGAAGAAAGATTAGAATGATGTGTCTTCAAATATATATTAGAAGAAGGATTAGAATGATGTGTCTTCAAATATATATTAGAAGAAGGATTAGAATGATGTGTCTTCAAATATATAATAGAAGAAAAATTAGAATGATGTGTCTTTAAATATATAATAGAAGGATTAGAATGATGTGTCTTCAAATATATAATAGAAGAAGGATTAGAATGATGTCTTCAAATGCATGTTAGGAAAAATAAAGAGAAACAAAACCCGAAAATAAGAATAATTGGACAATGATGCGTTTTCATGTCAGAAAAGATAGAGGGGAAAACAATTGACGATGACGTGATTTAAGGCGGTGTCACACGAGCGATTTTTCCGTAAATTTTTACGGGCAATTGTAGTCTGGCAGCTTCAAAATATAAGTCCCATGAGAATTATACGACCTAACATAATCTACCTTCGATCTAGTTTCCGATTCCAATGCGAAGGAGCCTCAAAATATTACGAGAAAAAAAAAATTTGCTCAGCTAAAATTACCGGAAAATGCGTTCGTGTGACACCGACTTTACACTTTGCTCGGGCTTATAATAAGAGGGGATTATTTCAGCTTAGGAATGGGATCTCGTTTGCCAGGGAAGGAAAAGAGGTCTTGCTCGCCTTAAGGGGGTATAGTTCACTTTTTGGGCGATTTTTGCATGTATTCATTATTTTTTCTAGTTTCCTCCCTAGACCTCCATCAAATTAAAAAAAAACAAAAAAACATCCGTTTGATCCCCCTTCTAGATTATTTTGTACATTTTTCGGTAGACAAATTTTCCGGCCAAAGGCTGGTTCTTCCAACATTACAGGCTCACTATCGTTCGCCAGAGAAAAAAAATCGACACCTAAATAGCATGAAAGGTCTAAATATTGACGAAGAAATGGTGCGAAAGGTCTTAAAATCGACTAACTAATGGGGCAAAAATCTTAAAATCTGAAAACTAATTGAGCTAAACATGAGGGAGAAGGAGGTCCAAAAAAGCGGCCCATGTCCCCTTTTTAGTACAATCGCCTGCACAAAAAACCGGTACACTCAGATGTCATAGTCTCTAGCCCACTCATAATGTATTCGTGGGCTTCACCTATTTCTAACTATGGAAGTATATCTCTGTACACTAATTTATGACTATTATTGGCTATACATCAACCACAAAACTACGTATACTATTTATTGAAAAGCTCGCTATTGCTCGTCAGGAAAAAATCAACACCTAAATGGCACGAAAGGTCTCAATATAGACAAAGAAATTGGGCTCAAAATCACCAACTAATGGAACCAGCATCTTAAAATCTCAAAACTAATATGCTAAACACGAGGGACAAGGGGGTCCAGAAAAAGCGACTAGACCTACCTCCCCATTAAGCCAAAATGTACTATCGATTTTTTTTTTTTTTTTTTTTGGTAGTCTAGCTATAATTAGACGACTTCGTGCTGTTTAAGAAGGGTCTGTCGTAGTAAAACAAAAAAAGGTTAAGTGAGATGGTTCGAAGCCTATTAATGGCTGGAGTCCCTTATAAACTGAATACAATCGTCTATTAGTAGCCAGATAAAAGTTAAATGACGGCACCAGTACTGAAAGGGTTAACAGATACTATTTTCGGATAAAAGTTAGATTTTAGGAAATACATGTTCGGAGTTATACTTCCGGCCAATCATATTCAACTTGACATTACGCGGATCTGATTTACTCTAGGAAAGACCGGAGTACACACATTCAATTTACAAAGAAAGGACAGATATTGGAAAGAGGTAGAGAAACAGAGAGAATCGACGTTAGATGACAGAGAGAGAGAGAGAGAGAGAGTGGGGGAACAGTGTGGGTTGGCATCTCTCTCTCTCTTGGACACTCATAAAGGGTGGAGAGAGGACAAGAGAGTGTGTGTGTGTGTGTGTGTGTGTGTGTGTGTGTGTGTGTGTGTGTGTGTGTGTGTGTGAGAGGGAGAGAGAGAATATATGTGTATGTGAGTGAGTGGGAGAGAGAGACAAAAATAGACAGATATACAGGACAGTAAGGTAGAGAGAGAGAGAGAGGGACAGTGTGGGTTGGCGCCAATCTCTCTCTCTTTCTTTTTTGGACCCTCATACTCCGCTGCCAGAGTGTGTGTGGGGGGGGGGGGGCTAAAATAGTTTGAAGGGGGGTACAGGTGAGTGGATGTATTTGTTTGTTTGTTTGTGTGTTACTTTTCCTTAGAGTTTGAAGGGATGATCGTGTTGTTTTGTTTAGAACAATAGAATAATATGGAATAGATTGTGTGTGTGTGTGTGCGTGCGTGCGTGGATTTCTACATGCATGGAGTACAAATGATTGTTGTGGTTTAACCCTATTTGGGCCGAGGGAGTTCTTTCTGGACCTCCCCTGTTTCGCTCCATAATAACGCAGAAGACGCCGGACTAGATGGTGTTAATATCCCTTTGAACCGAATATTAATTAAACATTAATACGTAACAAAATATAACTCAACTAAATAAACAGTAAACAATCAACTCTTAAGGGGCTAGTGGCTGTTTATTGGTCTATTAATTCATTTATTATTTAGTTTCCTCGCTCAACCTCACTCAAATTTAGATAAACACACCCTAGACCCCCCCCCCCCCTCAAGATAATTGTTTACATTTTTCGGTAGAAAAATGTCCTGGCTAAAGGCCGGTCCCTCTTATAATTACAGGCTCGCTATTGCTCGCCAAGAATAAATCGACACCTAAATGGCATAATAGGTCTTAAAATTGACAACGAAATGGAGGTAATGGTGTTTAAATCGCCAAACTAATGGGCCAAACGTCTTAAAATTTAAATACTAATGGGGCTAAACACGAGGGAGAAAGGGGTCCAGAAAACGACCCATCTCACCTTAAATTCATGTTTAGCGTTAACCTACTTTTGTGGAAATTCCTACAAGTGACTTTATTTATGGGCGACAATTGATGGTGTGCAGTAAGAACAATTGAAGGTTAGTACATTCTCTCTCTCTCTCTCTCTCTCTCTCTCTCTCTCTCTCTCTCTCTCTCTCTCTCTCTCTCTCTCTCTCTCTCTCTCTCTCTCTCTCTCTCTCTCGAAAGAATTCTATAGTTATATCAGAAAGAAAAAAGTTGTTACTTCAACTGTTGGACCGTTAGTCGATGAAAATGGAGAATACACCAAAGACGAAGAACAAATGAGTAATGCCCTCAATACCTTCTTTGCATCAGTTTTTACAACAGAAGACCTCAGTGATATCCCTACACCATCGCCGATTCAGATTGATAATTCAGATGTTCTAAGCAATATCACCGTTACAGAGAGAGAAGTATTGAATTGTTTAGATAAACTCAAGGTAAATAAAACGCCTGGACCTGATACAATCTCGCCTAGAGTTCTAAAGGAAGCTAAGGATGAGCTCTCTAAACCACTGACATTACTATTCAATAAATCCTTGCAGTCTGGAACTATGCCCGATCAGTGGAAGCTAGCCAACGTAACACCGATATTCAAAAAAGGCAGCAAATCCCTACCCAGTAACTATCGTCCAATTAGCTTAACCTCAGTTGTATGTAAAATGCTAGAAACGGTCATACGAGACAGACTCGTAAATCACTTAGAGGAAAATAACATACTTAAAGATACTCAACACGGCTTTCGTAAAAAACGTTCCTGTTTAACAAACCTCTTAGACTTCTTCCACGATATCCTCAACCTCTACGATGAGAGTAAAGCTGTAGATATTATATACCTTGATTTTCAAAAGGCCTTTGACAAAGTTCCCCACAAACGTTTACTGCTAAAACTAAAAGCGCATGGAATACAAGACGGTGTGTTGAAATGGATAGAAAATTGGCTCAGCGACAGAAAGCAAAGAGTAGTCAAACAAAATAATTGGCTTTATAGGCAGGTCATTTGAGCATAAATCCAAAGAAGTTATCCTAACCCTTTACAATTCATTAGTCCGCCCTCTTCTGGAATACTGCGTTCAATCCTGGTGCCCTTATTACCAAAAAGATATAAACAAGCTAGAACGAGTTCAACGTAGAGTTACCAAAATGATACCTAGCCTAAAGAACAAACCATACGAAGAGCGTCTTAGAGAATTAAATCTATTTCCTTTAACCCAGCGCAGATTAAGAGGTGACTTAATTCAAGTGTTCAAAATCATCAAAGGCATCGACAATATGAACTGTAGTAAGTACTTCACTATTGACCAATCTAATTACACGCGGGGAAACGGTTGCAAAATTATTGGTAAATCTTTTAACTCACACGAATCTAAGAATTTCTTCTTCAATCGAGTTGTCAACTTGTGGAATGGGCTTCCCCGAAACGTTATAGACTGCATCACCGTTGATTCATTTAAACTCCGCCTAGACAAATATCTCGCATCAAACCCGCGACTGACTGCGTTTGTAAATGAATAACTTTATTTTATCCCCCCCTCAGTTACTAACCCATCTGTCCCCTACTAACTTCCTAATCCTGCCACGGACATTAGTTCCAGGGCAGTAATTCCCTTTCCAATGTTCCCTTACCCACTCTAAACCACTGTTTGGACACTTGATCCTCAGTGTTTTGGAGGACAAGCAACCTAGAAGGGTCACTAGATCTGTTGTTGCTTGATTTCCTTTGTACTCCTTTGTACTCTCTCTCTCTCTCTCTCTCTCTCTCTCTCTCTCTCTCTCTCTCTCTCTCTCTCTCTCTCTCTCTCTCTCTCTATGCAACACAATCTAGATAAATTGTCATGTTGGGCCCAAATTTGGCAAATGAGTTTCAATGCGGATAAATGTAAAGTACTACATATCGGATACCTAAATGAGAAAGCAAACTATTCGATGAATGGCACTCAGCTTAAGAATGTAAACAGAGAAACCGATCTGGGAGTAACAATATCGAGTAACCTAAAACCGAGTCAACAATGTTCAGAAGTTGTTAAGAAGGCAAACAAAATAATTGGCTTTATAGGCAGGTCATTTGAGCATAAATCCAAAGAAGTTATCCTAACCCTTTACAATTCCTTAGTCCGCCCTCTTCTGGAATACTGCGTTCAATCCTGGTGCCCTTATTACCAAAAAGATATAAACAAGCTAGAACGAGTTCAACGTAGAGTTACCAAAATGATACCTAGCCTAAAGAACAAACCATACGAAGAGCGTCTTAGAGAATTAAATCTATTTCCTTTAACCCAGCGCAGATTAAGAGGTGACTTAATTCAAGTGTTCAAAATCATCAAAGGCATCGACAATATGAACTGTAGTAAGTACTTCACTATCGACCAATCTAATTACACGCGGGGAAACGGTTGCAAAATTATTGGTAAATCTTTTAACTCACACGAATCTAAGAATTTCTTCTTCAATCGAGTTGTCAACTTGTGGAATGGGCTTCCCCGAAACGTTATAGACTGCATCACCGTTGATTCATTTAAACTCCGCCTAGACAAATATCTCGCATCAAACCCGCGACTGACTGCGTTTGTAAATGAATAACTTTATTTTATCCCCCCCTCAGTTACTAACCCATCTGTCCCCTACTAACTTCCTAATCCTGCCACGGACATTAGTTCCAGGGCAGTAATTCCCTTTCCAATGTTCCCTTACCCACTCTAAACCACTGTTTGGACACTTGATCCTCAGTGTTTTGGAGGACAAGCAACCTAGAAGGGTCACTAGATCTGTTGTTGCTTGATTTCCTTTGTACTCCTTTGTACTCCTTTGTACTCTCTCTCTCTCTCTCTCTCTCTCTCTCTCTCTCTCTCTCTCTCTCTCTCTCTCTCTCTCTCTCTCTCTCTCTCTCTCTCTCTCTCTCTCTCTCTCTGTGGGCTGGTCTATCAGAGTGAGAACTGAGCGATCTTTGCCATACCCATAGCTTACTCTGACTGTTCCTTTTACTTATATATTTTCTAGATCTCAAGTGACGGCGTCTCTTGCGTGGATTGATCTCCTAATCTACCAAGATTGGAAGCCAAAGCGTCACATCTTTCCTTTGCCCCTCAACTTTCTCTTCATAATTGCTGAGGGGCACAGGGCCCTGGGTGGGGCTTTGGTTTCCCGGGCGTTTCCGCGCCCTCCTCAGCTCCCCGCCATGGATTGGCTTCGGTCACCCACGCTTTATTGTGGTCGGCGGGGAGGGTTCTGTGGGGACGCTCGGTTGTGGCCTTGGCCTTGCTCGGGGCCTTGGGGCTGTTCGGCCAGGCAGCTTGGGGAAAAACAACAACAACAACAACCACTAGCTAACCACTAGCTGTGGAAATAAATATTATTATTATTATTATTATTATTATTATTAATCTTTCTCTCTCTCTCTCTCTCTCTCTCATGCCATAATACACGAGCCCAGTACTCAGACTTGGGCTAGAGTAGACACCAGCTATTTTTATTGGCAAGACAAACTGCTAATGTTTTATGGTTTTATCACTGTTTATTAGGGATTCATGTGGCTTACAACAAAATATAAGAGGTATGATTTCCAGCTGTGACAGATGTTTTTGTTAAGATATATTCAGATGTTTGCTTTGTTTTTTTGTTTTTTGTTTACTATATACACACATATTTTTAAGATATACACATATATTTGTTTTTAGATATACACACATTTGTTTATAGATATATACAGATATTTGTTTTTAGATGTACAGATATATTTGTTTTATTAGATATACAGGTACACATGTATTTGTTTTTATATTTACACATATATTTGTTGTGTTGGATATACACGTATATTTGTTTTGAAATATACATAGATAATTGTTTTTTAGATTATAGATATTTGTTTATATATATATATATATATATATATATATATATATATATATATATATATATATATATATATATATATATATATATATATATATATATATATAAGCAATTATCTATGTATATTTCAAAACAAATATACGTGTATATCCAACAAAACAAATATCTGTGTATATATAAAAACAAATAGAAATACAAAGACAGACTGACAGACAAAGAGAGAGTGAGAGTGAGAGTGAGAGATATAAGGTCACATACATTCGTGGTCATAAATGCTTGAACACCTCCTATGGTAAAATCAAGTAGCTGAACAATAACTATAGTCCGTTCATTCTAGGTTGGGCAGAAATCGTAACCCCTAACCTCTCATAACTCTAAAAGGACTTGTTTAATCGAGATAATATGTCTACCAAATTGGAAGACTTGGCTAGGGAATATGTGTATAAATTGACAGCTCATTTGCTCCAGCCCTTTTTGAGTTACAGAGGTTAGAGGTTACGATTTCTGCCCAACCTAGAATGAACGCGACTGTACATCTTAAGCCTGGTGTCACCCGAACCCAGTTTCGAGCAATTTTTACGGGCAATTATGGTCTGGAAGCTCAAAAAAATACACTTTATCAGAATTCAGCCGCCTAAAATACTCTACCTTCAGTCTAGTTGCCAATACCAGTGCGAAGAATTGCCGAAATAATACGAGAAAAAAACTTGCTCATGGAAAATTGACGGAAAAAGCGCTCGTGTGACAGTGGCTTTAGCTTCCACTAAACCGGTTCATCGTTCTGCAAACTTGGAACTATTTGCTGAAGGTATTTTCATTGCCATATTTCCGACATGCTGTAGATCTCTTTTAATACCAACCCGTTCACAATCTCCCCCCCCCCCCCACCTCTCTCTCTCTCTCTCTCTCTCTCTCTCTCTCTCTCTCTCTCTCTCTCTCTCTCTCTCTCTCTCTCATTACCAAATGAAATAGAGCAATGTTTTATTACATACATACATAGATCTGTATGTGGTAACCCAGGTTCGAATCCCGGGAGAGTCACATGCTTTCATTAATTTCATTGGGAGGTGAAATTAATATATTGGATTATTTATACACAAGTTCTATTTAATTCTACTGTGATCCAGTAACACATTCAAAATAATTATAGCAAACAGATGTATAGGGATATACTGTATATATATATATATATATATATATATATATATATATATATATATATATATATATATCTATGATTTCCGAGTCGAGATCATAGTTGTATATTTTAAAAGGGTTCTCTGAAAGCTTGAGTTGATTTACGCACTGTGTGTGTGTGTGTGTGTGTGTGTGTGTGTGTGTGTGTGTGTGAGTGAGTTAGTCCCCCATAGCAGGCCTCACCACCATGACTAACGCTGACACAACCAACCACAACAAAGACCATTAATTTATTTTCACTTTGCCAGATGAATATTGGGGTGGAAGACGCTATATATTTACTGGTACACACGCACGCACGCGCACACACACACACACACACACACACACACACACACACACACACACACACACTCGCACACGAAAAGGAGATAGATAAACTGTATATTTACTTACACACAAACAAGCGCTCTTACACACAGACAGAGAGAGAGAGAGAGAGAGAGAGAGAGAGAGAGAGAGAGAGAGAGAGAGAAGGGAGGGGGGGGGGGGGTATATATTATTAGGACCAACACCAATGTATGTTCAGCCACCATATTTATTAGCTTTGTGGTACAGCGAGAGCCAAGAATCGTGTAGCACTTACTTTTATCTTTTAATGTACTTCCCATTTCTCAACTTATTCTCCCTCTATCCAAAACTCTCTAATCTCCTACTTATCTATAGCCATCATCATCGTCATCAGAGCCAAGAATCATGTAGCATTTACTATCACCATGCTAGTTTTCTTTCACTAAAGTTCAATAGGGGACACGTAGAGGGTTGCTATCGGGCAGCATAAGGTATATGCTATGACTTGTCGAATACCTTTTAATTGTATGTATAGGTGATATTCTTCTCGACACACCTTATAAATGGGCCTTTGTATAATATCGCGCTAAAACTATAGATAAATGTGTTCGTATTATACATAAACCTTTACCCTTACTGCGATATTATTTCCACACATTGCGTCTATATTCATGAGTGGCTATTAAGTAATCAATATAATGTTTTTTTAAAGCTAAGTAATGTTTAGAATACACTAACAGAGTATAAATATGGAAGGGTTAACTTTGAAATCTGTAAAGTGACTAACGTAGCTTTCTTTTATTGTTACGTGAACAAAATAATATCTAGTATTATGAAATATCAGTGTTATGCAAGAAGTCTCTGAGCTCCCGATTGCATCTCTCTCTCTCTCTCTCTCTCTCTCTCTCTCTCTCTCTCTCTCTCTCTCTCTCTCTCTCTCTCTCTCTCTCTCTCTCTCTCTCTCTCTCTCTCTTCTCGCTCTCTCTCTCTCTCTCTCTCTCTCTCTCTCTCTCTCTCTCTCTCTCTCTCTCTCTCTCTCAAAGTTGGGTAATTGTACGTAATACCAGGAGCCAGACGAGGCGACGTATATATAGTGAGTTGCCAAACGAACTGGGAACTGGTTGGTCTCGCTTGACAAACTGGTAAACAGGTAGAGAGAGAAAGAGAGAGAGAGTGTGTGTGTGTGTGTGTGTGTGTGTGTGTGTGTGTGTGTGTGTGTGTGTGTGTGTGTGTGTGTGTGTGTGTAATATGTAGAGAGGGAGCAATGATGAATTAGGAAGAAGATGGGTGTAGTGAGTTCATAAAATATAAGGAGGGAGGGAGGGAGTACAGTATAGAGGGAGATAGTGAGTCCATAATGTATAAGGAAGGAGGGAGGGAGGGAGGGAGGGAGGGGAGTACAGTTATAGAGGGAGATAGTGAGTCCATAATGTATAAGGAAGGAGGGAGGGAGGGGGGAGGGGGGGGGGGAGTACAGTATAGAGGGAGATAGTGAGTCCATAATGTATAAGGAAGGAGGGAGGGAGGGAGGGAGGGAGGGAGTACAGTATAGAGGGAGATAGTGAGTCCATAATGTATAAGGAAGGAGGGAGGGAGGGAGGGAGTACAGTATAGAGGGAGATAGTGAGTCCATAATGTATAAGGAAGAAGGGAGGGAGGGAGGGAGGGAGTACAGTATAGAGGGAGATAGTGAGTCCATAATGTATAAGGAAGGAGGGAGGGAGGGAGGGAGGGAGGGAGTACAGTATAGAGGGAGATAGTGAGTCCATAATGTATAAGGAAGGAGGGAGGGAGGGAGGGAGTACAGTATAGAGGGAGATAGTGAGTCCATAATGTATAAGGAAGAAGGGAGGGAGGGAGGGAGGGAGGGAGGGAGTACAGTATAGAGGGAGATAGTGAGTCCATAATGTATAAGGAAGAAGGGAGGGGATGGGAGGGAGGGAGGAGGGAGTACAGTATAGAGGGAGATAGTGAGTCCATAATGTATAAGGAAGGAGGGAGGGAGGGAGGGAGTACAGTATAGAGGGAGATAGTGAGTCCATAATGTATAAGGAAGGAGGGAGGGAGGGAGGGAGGGAGGGAGTACAGTATAGAGGGAGATAGTGAGTCTATAATGTATAAGGAAGAAGGGAGGGAGGGAGGGAGGGAGGGAGTACAGTATAGAGGGAGATAGTGAGTCCATAATGTATAAGGAAAAAGGGAGGGAGGGAGGGAGGGAGGGAGGGAGTACAGTATAGAGGGAGATAGTGAGTCCATAATGTAATAAGGAAGAAGGAAGGGAGGGAGGGAGGAGTACAGTATAGAGGGGAGATAGTGAGTCCATAATGTATAAGGAAAAGGGAGGGAGGGAGGAGGGAGGGAGTACAGTATAGAGGGAGATAGTGAGTCAGTGAGTCCATAATGTATAAGGAAGAAGGGAGGGAGGGAGGGAGGGAGTACAGTATAGAGGGAGATAGTGAGTCCATAATGTATAAGGAAGAAGGGAGGGAGGGAGGGAGGGAGGGAGTACAGTATAGAGGGAGATAGTGAGTCCATAATGTATAAGGAAGAAGGGAGGGAGGGAGGGAGGGAGGGAGGGAGTACAGTATAGAGGGAGATAGTGAGTCCATAATGTATAAGGAAGAAGGGAGGGAGGGAGGGAGGGAGGGAGATAGTGAGTCCATAATGTATAAGGAAGAAGGGAGGGAGGGAGGGAGGGAGTACAGTATAGAGGGAGATAGTGAGTCCATAATGTATAAGGAAGAAGGGAGGGGAGGGAGGGAGGAGGGAGGGAGTGCAGTATAGAGGGAGATAGTGAGTCCATAATGTATAGGGAAGAGGGGGGGAAGGGAGGGAGGGAGGGAGTACAGTATAGAGGGAGATAGTGAGTCCATAATGTATAAGGAAGAAGGAGGGAGGGAGGGAGGGATGGGAGGAGTACAGTATAGAGGGAGATAGTGAGTCCATAATGTATAAGGAAGGAGGGAGGGAGGGAGGGAGGGGAGTACAGTATAGAGGGAGATAGTGAGTCCATAATGTATAAGGAAGGAGGGAGGGAGGGAGGGAGGGAGGAGTACAGTATAGAGGGAGATAGTGAGTCCATAATGTATAAGGAAGAAGGGAGGGAGGGAGGAGGGAGGGAGTACAGTATAGAGGGAGATAGTGAGTCCATAATGTATAAAAAAGGGAGGGAGGGAGGGAGGGAGGGAGTACAGTATAGAGGGAGATAGTGAGTCCATAATGTATAAGGAAGAAGGGAGGGAGGGAGGGAGGGAGGGAGTACAGTATAGAGGGAGATAGTGAGTCCATAATATATAAGGAAGAAGGGAGGGAGGGAGGGAGTACAGTATAGAGGGAGATAGTGAGTCCATAATATATAAGGAGGGAGGGAGGGAGGGAGGGAGGGAGGGAGGGAGTACAGTATAGAGGGAGATAGTGAGTCCATAATGTATAAGGAAGAAGGGAGGGAGGGAGGGAGGGAGGGAGGGAGTACAGTATAGAGGGAGATAGTGAGTCCATAATGTATAAGGAAGAAGGGAGGGAGGGAGGGAGTACAGTATAGAGGGAGATAGTGAGTCCATAATGTATAAGGAAGGAGGGAGGGAGGGGGGAAGTACAGTATAGAGGGAGATAGTGAGTCCATAATGTATAAGGAAGAAGGGAGGGAGGGAGGGAGTACAGTATAGAGGGAGATAGTGAGTCCATAATGTATAAGGAAGAAGGGAGGGAGGGAGGGAGGGAGGGAGTACAGTATAGAGGGAGATAGTGAGTCCATAATATATAAGGAGGGAGGGAGGGAGGGAGGGAGTACAGTATAGAGGGAGATAGTGAGTCCATAATATATAAGGAGGGAGGGAGGGAGGGAGGGAGTACAGTATAGAGGGAGATAGTGAGTCCATAATGTATAAGGAAGGAGGGAGGGAGGGAGAGGGAGGGGGGGAGGGAGTACAGTATAGAGGGAGATAGTGAGTCCTTAATATATAAGGAAAAAGGGAGGGAGGGAGGGAGGGAGGGAGTACAGTATAGAGGGAGATAGTGAGTCCATAATGTATAAGGAAGAAGGGAGGGAGGGAGGGAGGGAGGGAGTACAGTACAGTATAGAGGGAGATAGTGAGTCCATAATGTATAAGGAAGAAGGGAGGGAGGGAGTACAGTATAGAGGGAGATAGTGAGTCCATAATGTATAAGGAAGAAGGGAGGGAGGGAGGGAGGGAGGGAGGGAAGTACATTATAGAGGGAAATAGTGATTCCAAAATGTATAAGGAAGAAGGGAGGGAGGGATGGGAGGGATGAGTACAGTATAGAGGGAGATAGTGAGTCCATAATGTATAAGGAAGAAGGGAGGGAGGGAGGGAGGGAGGGAGTACAGTATAGATGGAGATAGTGAGTCCATAATATATAAGGAGGGAGGGAGGAAGGATGTAGAGTGCCAATGCGGGGTGCCAGCTGTTCCCCACCACGACGCACTACCCTGACACAGTGCCGCCTGTCTGGACCAATGCCAACCCTCCATCATGGGCGCGGGGGGGGGGGGGGGGAGGGGGGGGGGCAGTAGTCCCAGCCCCCCCTCAGGGTAAGGGGGCTCGGCTCTGTGTTTTGGGCAGTGTGCAAAATAATATTCCCCAGTAGGCTATCTTAAGGGGTTAGTGGTTATTTTGTGGGTCTATTTATTTATTTATTCTTTTTATTTTTTGGTTTCCTCGCTAGACCTTCATCAAGCATTCAAAAACATCCCCTAGACACCCTTCAAGATAAATATTTACATTTTTCGGTAGAAATATGTCCCGGCCAAAGGCCGATTGTTTTTAAAATTACAGGCTTGCTGTCGCTCGCCAGGAAAAAATCGACAACTAAATGGCACGAAAGGTCTTAAAATTGACAACAAAATGTGGCGAAAGGTGCTAAAATCGCCAAACTAATGGGCCGAACGTCTTAAAATCTGAAAACTAATATGCTAAACATGAGGGAGAAGGGGGTCCAGAAAAAGCGACTACCACTACTTAAGGTAGCCAACAATTGGCCTGTGGTTAGTAGCAATGGATTCAGCAGGCCCATAGACATTCTCCGACCATTACCGATAAAGGTGTACTCAATCTCCTTCCCTACCCCGCCACCAGGGGGACAAAACGCAATGAATTATTTCGAGACCTAAAGTTTGAACATACAGCAAGGTCAAGATCCCTCTCTGTATCGGCGAAGTTCTTATTCTGGCTACTTGGAGACGATTTTATTCAGTTTCATAAGGGCCTCCAGCAATTAACAGGCTTCAAACTATCTCCCTTTCAAATAGTAGAAGTATCAAATTAATGGTTGGGAGAGAGGTATCGTGACCAGGATGCAAACCCACTCACTCCAGGCATATTTGGAAGAGTTTGGCACCATATCCACACGACCATCCGATTCGGCTTCCAACTCTCCCAAATATACCTGGAGTGAGTGGGTTCAAATCATGGTCAGGATAGCTCTCTCCCAACCTGTCCGACAATGTTATATTATATATCAAATTAATGTTGCTCTCTCTAGATTAAACACAAATTATCGTCACATTATTCGGCGAACTATTTAGACTACCTGCTCTGACAACCCTGCATAAAGTGATAGAAGAGTACCCCAGATTATTTGTCCCCCTCTCTACCAAGGACATCTCCCTCTGGCTTCCTCACTGGGCTGCCAAATTCATGTCAATGTTTACATTGTGGTAGAGGCCGAATGGATAGCGCTCTGCTATGAGAGACTGGCAAAAACTGTCTTGCTGTGAGAGACTGGCAAAAACTGTCTTGCTATGAGAGAGTGGCAAAAAACTGTCTTATTTTTTATTTTCTGTTTCTTTTTCTTTGCTATGTGTAAGAAGGGGACAAAAGGCCGAACTGCCTGTAACGGGTGTTCGATTGATAGAATCAAATTCAAGGTACGTTAGAGCCAAACTAAGAAATTACCGGTATATAATTGAATTAATATTTTCCATATATAATTCTTAGGACACATATATCTCTATGTAAAATATTTGGTAAGGTGTGGCTGTGATATGCTATACTGCAAGGATCTAATAGTAAACCATTGATGGAAGACAATCACATTAAGGGCAGGTATTTAGTTTGTTTCCTACGTTTTCATCAAGCTTAAAATTACACCCCCTAGACCCCCTTTC
>CM064520.1:4860759-4986857 GCA_032716605.1 Paralithodes platypus
AACGTTCCTGTTTAACAAACCTCTTAGACTTCTTCCACGATATCCTCAACCTCTACGATGAGAGTAAAGCTGTAGATATTATATACCTTGATTTTCAAAAGGCCTTTGACAAAGTTCCCCACAAACGTTTACTGCTAAAACTAAAAGCGCATGGAATACAAGACGGTGTGTTGAAATGGATAGAAAATTGGCTCAGCGACAGAAAGCAAAGAGTAGTCATAAACGGTAAGGCATCAAAATGGACCAATGTAAGTAGCGGGGTACCCCAGGGATCGGTACTAGGACCAATTCTCTTTCTAATTTACATCAACGACATAGATGAGGGTCTCACCTGTACAATCTCAAAATTTGCTGACGATACAAAAATTGCAAATAGCGTACTCTCAAAAGAACAAGGTGACGATATGCAACACAATCTAGATAAATTGTCATGTTGGGCCCAAATTTGGCAAATGAGTTTCAATGCGGATAAATGTAAAGTACTACATATCGGATACCTAAATGAGAAAGCAAAACTATTCGATGAATGGCACTCAGCTTAAGAATGTAAAACAGAGAAACCGATCTGGTACTAACCATATCGAGTAACCTCAAACCGCGTCAACAATGTTCAGAAGTTGTTAAGAAGGCAAACAAAATAATTGGCTTTTTAGGCAGGTCATTTGAGCATAAATCCAAAGAAGTTATCCTAACCCTTTACAATTCATTAGTCCGCCCTCTTCTGGAATACTGCGTTCAATCCTGGTGCCCTTATTACCAAAAAGATATAAACAAGCTAGAACGAGTTCAACGTAGAGTTACCAAAATGATACCTAGCCTAAAGAACAAACCATACGAAGAGCGTCTTAGAGAATTAAATCTATTTCCTTTAACCCAGCGCAGAATTAAGAGGTGACTTAATTCAAGTGTTCAAAATCATCAAAGGCATCGACAATATGAACTGTAGTAAGTACTTCACTATCGACCAATCTAATTACACGCGGGGAAACTTTTGCAAAATTATTGGTAAATCTTTTAACTCACACGAATCTAAGAATTTCTTCTTCAATCGAGTTGTCAACTTGTGGAATGGGCTTCCCCGAAACGTTATAGACTGCATCACCGTTGATTCATTTAAACTCCGCCTAGACAAATATCTCGCATCAAACCCGCGACTGACTGCGTTTGTAAATGAATAACTTTATTTTATCCCCCCCTCAGTTACTAACCCATCTGTCCCCTACTAACTTCCTAATCCTGCCACGGACATTAGTTCCAGGGCAGTAATTCCCTTTCCAATGTTCCCTTACCCACTCTAAACCACTGTTTGGACACTTGATCCTCAGTGTTTTGGAGGACAAGCAACCTAGAAGGGTCACTAGATCTGTTGTTGCTTGATTTCCTTTGTACTCCTTTGTACTCCTTTGTACTAATTATAGGTAGGCCAGAAATTGTAACTCCAATGCTCTGTAACTCAAAAAGGGCAAGAGCAATTGGGCCGCAAATGTTTACACATATTCCCTGGCTGACTCTTCCCAATTGGTGAGAATTACTCTAGTCGTTTTTTGAGTTACAGAGGTTAGGGGTCACGTTTTCTGGCCTGCCTATAATGAATGGACTATAAATTGAATAGAGTGCACATATAATCTTACTTTGAGAGCATTAACCATTTCAGCACGATGATGTAATTTTAGTTTTAATGTGGTTGCCATTAGACAATTTGTTTTTAGCTTATAATATATCTCTAGGATCAAAGGGGTAAATAGTATCTCGGTAAACCATATGTATAGCACATATCCTTCTTAAATCGCATAAAACCATATACAGTATTGTTATCCAAAATATAAGGTAAAAATGTGTCCTCGTACTGAAGGGGTTAATTAATAAGTTGAATGTAGTTTCGTGTATCCAGTAATGCTTTATCTTTTATTCATCCTTGCTTTCACAGAACTTATCAATTTTTGCTTGCGAGAGGTGAGGTGCAAGGCTCGTGGATTGTTTACTTTGCCTGTGTGACGGTGGTGGGGACGGGGTCATTTTGCGGTCAGTTCATTTCGTTTAAGACTTGTTTTGGCCACATTCTGAGGATGCTTAGGAGGTATTATTAGGTTAGGCCCGGGTTCGGTAGGTTAGGTTAAGTTAGTTTGCGTTGTTTGGTTAAATAATATTATATTTAATTAAGCTAGATTAGTGGTATATAGGGGAAATTGTAGGCACTAATCGAGCAGGGCAGTATCCAGGGGAAACCACATACGCATATGATATGGAGTTGCTGGAACTTGGTTTCATTTGCTTGGCTGTGTCCTTGGAGATCTGTGCCCCATCAATTGTTCTTTCCTTTCACTTAAACATTACGCTATTCAGTGTGCAGTTGGGTTTGAGTACACGATTACATTGATATCCAGTATTCGATAAATTAATATATAATCGTAGTCATGTACTTAAACTGCCTCGACGGTGTAATGGTTAGTGTTTAAGATCTGTATGTGGTAACCCAGGTTCGAATCCCGGGGGGATCACATGCTTTCATTTATTTCGTTGGGAGGTGTTTGGTGTTGGGAGTGACATTAATATATTAGATTATTGCTCCACTGTTTCTATTTGCGTCTCACCTACAAAGAGAGTAATCCAACTCTCACAAACACCTCTTCCTCTTATTCATTTAGCTACACTTAACAAACACACCACACGAGGAGGAGGAGGAGGAGGAGGACCTAACACACCTAAATTTAAACCTCGAATTTACCTTGATTTTGACTCTCTATCCCTCTTTCAACTTGGGGGGGGGGGGGGGGGGGTACACTTTTTACAGTCTACTTTTCCTTTTGTGTCCTTCATGCACTTATGAACAAAAGTTAACTTACTTTAGTTTAACTTACAGTAAATCACTTAAACTTTGGGTTAGCTTAAGATTACGTTTATTTAAGGTTAGGTAATTTTAGGGTAGTTTACGTTAGATTAAGTTAAGCTAGTTTAAAGAGTTATTACGTTAGAATAGCTTAGGTTAGTCGAGTTATGTGAGGTATGAGCAAGTGAATTGACGGTAAACGAATCAACTTATGAGCCAATGCCTTAAAGCACTGTGAGGCAGGTGGGTGAAAATTCTCCCCCTGTGTTTACTGTGTGACTAGAGATGTTGACCTTCCTTTTTTACTCCTTGTTAGCTACTTCTTTGTTCGGCCCATTAGTTTGGCGATTTTAACACCTTTTGCTCCATTTCGTTGTCAATTTTAAGACCTTTCGTGCCATTTAGGTGTCGATTATTTTGTGGCGAGCGATAGCGAGCCTGCAATTTTAAGAGGAACCGGCCTTCGGCCGGGAAATTTTTCTACCGAAAAATTTACAAATTTATCTTGAAGGGGGGTCTAGGTTTTTTTTTCTAAGCTTGATGGAGGTCTGGGGAGGAAACTAAAACAATATATGAATAAATGAATTGATAGACCTAACAAACGGCCAGTCTCCCCTTAATGTGTATTTTATCTTTAGGAAGTTATATTCTTGGTTGCTCATTTACATACTCTCTCCTCCTCCTTCCTTCATGCAAACTAACTAACTCTCTACTTCTTGATGCTCTTAAAATTCGCTTGCTTATACAGTAGTGTGTTCGTAATGTGGGCTGTGTTTTTTTTCTTTTTCAATTGACCACTTGCGAGTTTCAGGCTATAAGGAAGTTGGAGCCGTGAACATCGATATTAAACAGAAATGCAATGATAATGTACGTTTCTGATGGACAAATGGTATGTTGAATTGGGTTTTATGTATTTATAAATGTACTGCTACCGTATTTTAGCTGTAAAATGTGTTAAATAGCGTTGTCTACACCTCCAACTTCCTTATAGAACGAAACTCGCAAGTCGGCAATTCACTTGGTTTATACTCTTTATAGGTGTTATTCGTGTACACTCTTCAGATAATAGTTGTTTACACTTTGCATATCCTCCTACTGTGTCTGCGTTAGTTTAATATTAATAATATAAGAAGGGGAA
Organism: Paralithodes platypus; assembly: GCA_032716605.1. Classification (NCBI taxonomy): domain Eukaryota; kingdom Metazoa; phylum Arthropoda; class Malacostraca; order Decapoda; family Lithodidae; genus Paralithodes; species Paralithodes platypus. Next base: position 4,864,725 of record CM064520.1, read on the forward strand.
GCATATCAATAAGGATAGCACTGAAAAGGAGGAAGAGGAGGAGGAGGAGGATAAGGAGGAGGATATAAAAGCAATAACAGCATTGATTACATTTTTCAAGACGGGTGACGTATTTACTGTATTATTCTGGCTAACATTAGACTATTCTATTCAGTTTAGGAAGGATCTCTGACAATAAACTCTATCAATTCACCCTTTTAACTACCACATCCTTCCCAGGCTGCTTAAAATCGTCTGAGATCCAGCATATATTAAGTAACACCCAGTTCTTAACATTAATCATCAATTACAAACCCCAATGCACTAGAATAAACTAATGAAAGCATATGGTCCTCCCGGGATTCGAACTCGGGACAGCACACCCAGAACATAAGCATCTAAACCATTACACCACCAACACAGCGCCATCATAAACCCTCTCCCAGTATAGCAATTATGGCTGTGGTGTTAAGGGGAGGTAGACCGGTTTTCTGGACCCCCTTCTCCCTAATGTTTAGGCCCACTAGTTTTGAAATTATAAGACGTTCGGCCCATTACTTTGGCGATTTTAACACCTTTCGCCCAATTTCGTTGTCAATTTTAAGACCTTTCGTGCCATTTAGGTGTCTTATTATTTCCTGGCGAGCGATAGCGAGCCTGCAGTTTTAAGAGGAACCGGCCTTTGGCCGGGACATTTTTCTACCGAAAAATGTACAATTTTATCTTGAAGGGGGGTCTAGGGGGTGTTTTTCTAAGCTTGATGGAGGTCTAGGGAGGAAACAAAAATATATATATGAATACATGAATTAATAGACCAAACAAACTTTCAGTCTCCCCTTAATTACTGTCAGGCCGCCTGTGTACAGTATGTCATTATAAACACACTTCCTGCCTCATGATACAGAAGGGGTTATAATAGGATACACCACCCCAGTCGCCTCTCATAACCGTACCAACCCTTTCAATACCAGCACGGCTCATTTATTATATGCTGGCTAATTACAATATACTCTGGTCACTTCTTTAATTTTCTCACCCCCCCCCCCTTTTTATCATTTAACTTATTTCTCTCACTCACTCTTTCCTTTCTCTCACTCACTCTTTCCTTTCTCTCTCTCTCTCTCTCTTTCTCTTTCTATCTCTTTCTCCCTCTATTTGTTTTCTCACTCTCTCACTCTCACTCTCACTCTCACTCTCTCCCGCCACCACATCCTATCTCTCCTTCACTGTCTCATTATCTTCCTATCCCTGCTCCGCCTCCCTCTCACCAAACAGTACGTATTTCCCACTCTTCACCCTCGGACCTCTCTAGTGACTTGTGTGAGAACCAGAACACAGCACTATAGTCCGTTTCATTTCAGCTGGCGGTAAACTGCCATGTCCACACCTTGATTACACAGCTATTACGAAGATTGTGTTGCGGAATACGTTGTTAATTGGTAAACTTGGCCTTAATGTGACGCGGAGTCATTGTAGTTTCGTATTTATCCTTAAATATTGAAAAATATATTGCTAAGGTTGTCAATTTAGTCACCTGCAATAGAATTGACTAGACTTTTGAGTAAATATTGTAAAAGGCAGATATTCAAGATTGAGTGAGAAGTTATTGTGCGTGTGAAGTGTATTTCTGTTTCTATTATGTTAAATGAGGTCATTTGAATAACTTCCTTATAATCTAGTTTCCTTCTTAAACTGAACAAAGTGTAGACCTGAAAAAACAACACTAGACTATTTTGAGAGAATACCGAAAACGTCAGATATTAAAGATCGAGTGTCGTATTATTGTGCGTGTGATGTGTATTTATGTTGTAATATAAGGACATTTCAATAACCCCCTTATAAAAATAGTCCGTATTAAGCTGTTTTAATAGTAATGATAGAAAACTAAAATAGAAAGGCTATCATCAATTAGTTATGGGTTTTGCCAGGTGCAGGATAACCGTTTAAAATGTTCACCTTTAGAGTGGCAAGCCCAGGTTACCATATAATAAATATTTTGTATCCATTCATTTCTGACAGGTCCTTCTTAATACTTTGCAAACTCATCTATTGGTAACACGAAAACAGCATCAAAATCTTGAAGTTACAGAATGGATACCACACAAAAAATAATCCAAAATTAGTTACTGATGGGATTAATGTGTGTTACTGAAGGGATATATTTGAGTTACTGATGATGACCAGACCAGATGGCTGGAGTAAAGTAGGAAAGAAGAGTAATTGAACAGAGGAAGAACAAGCTGAGAAGTGAGAAGTACAGTAGAAGACTGAAAGTTCTCGGGTTGAACCAAGTTGCTTCATTGTACTGATGATATACGAGTTACTGAAGGGATATATTTGAGTTACTGACGAGATATGAGTTACTGAGGGGATATATTTAAGTTAGTGAAGAGACCAGACCAGATGGCTGGAGTAAAATAGGAAAAAAGAGTAATTGGACAGGAAGAACAAGCGGAGAAGTGAGAAGTACAGGATATGAGTTACTGAAGGGATATATGTGAGTTACTGAAGATATATGAGTTACTGAGGGGATATATTTGAGTTACTGAATAGATATGAATTACTGAAGGGATATATGTGAGTTACTGAAGATATATGAGTTACTGAAGGGATATGTTTAAGGTAGTGAAGATATAGGAGTTACTGAAGGGATATGTTTAAGTTAGTGAAGATATAGGAGTTCGTGAAGGGATATAATTTAGTTACTGATGGGATAAATGTGTGTTACTGAAGGGATACATTTGAGTTAGTGAAGAAATATGAGTTACTGAAGGGATATATTTAAGTTAGTGAAGGGATACAGTGAGTTAGTGAAGGGATATATATGAGTTAGTGAAGGGGTATAGAAGGTAGTGGTGGTGTTGGGTAAGAATAGAGTGATGTGAAACTGTTGTAGCGTCTCGGTCAAGGGGGGGGGGGGGGATCATACTGGGCCTCAAGGTCAGGAGGAGTCGGGAATATATGATCGTTCGCAATTTGTAAGGCGAGCTTTTGATTTTATGTATTTATTTATTTACTTACTATGTATTTTCTTTCTCCTTTGGCCTCTATCAAGCTTACCGAAATAACGGGTACGGGGTAAAGTGCATACAATGAATTTTTTTTTTTTTTTTTTCTACAGGTACATTATGACAGGTATGCAAGAGGTACATTTGTATCTAAATTAACCCTCAGACTCCCATCATTCCTTCCCAATCAGAATAAGATCGTCTACTGATACTGTGTTTTTTGCCTTTCTCCCTCCTTCCCTACCCTATCGTTGGTATTTCCTCTGTTTCCCACCACCACCCTCTTCATTGTTCTGTCCCTCCCCTCTTACCACACTTGTTGCCATTTCCCTTCTTCTCTCAGTCACACTCACAGGTTACAGCTGCACAGTCGTATTAAAAGGAGATGGGTCGTTTTTCTGGTCCCCCCTTCTTCCTCATGTTTAGCCCCATTAGTTTTCAAATTTTAAGACATTCGGCCCATTAGGTTGGCGATATTCTTTGTCAATATTAAGACTTGTTGTGTCATTTAATTAATCTTTACCTGGCGAGCGATAGCGAGCCTGTATTTTAAGAGGAACAGGCCTTCGGCCGGAACATTTTTCTATCGACAAATGTACAAACTTATCTTGAAGGAGAGTCTTGGAAGAGTGTTTTTTTAAGCTTGATGGAGGTCTAGGGAGGAAACTAAAACCAAATAATATAAAGATGCATACATTAGGAAATATATACTCTCATACCCTCTAACCTTTGGAACATACCATTACACATTTCCTCTCTGTTTTCTGGCTATTATTATTAGTCGATTGTATTCAGATTAGGAATGATATGTGGTAGTCAGAGGGTTAATTGACTTAGTCTTTACCCTTATAATTCCCACAGATCGCTCTTAAATTGTATAAAATCGTCTAATGATAGCCATGATAAACTGTCAAAATGCGTCATAATCGTAAAGGGTTATATAATTCGCCGATAACATAGATTAATATCTATATTTAAGAAGCACTTTTCTTTGACAGTCCAGCCACCTTTAACAGTTTCTCTTAAATATCTCTTAGTCAAATTGCCAGATTAATATAGTTTCCTCTGGTGGTATTTGCACACGGTTTATCAGAGTTGGCGCTGTAATATGCCTTCTACGTGATCCAAAATAAACCCAAATCCAGTTTATTTTTTATATAGTGTATATAAATAATTGAGGCACCAAAATGGCATCCAAAAAATAAAAAAATACTACAGGATCTGAATACATTAAGGGGGGGGGGGTCATTTTTTGTTGTATTATCTTTCTCTCCTTTTCTCATTCCTTGGCTTGTATCCATTCGGCCCCATTCAGCCAACTGGTTTGAGAAGTTTATCCCCATTCAGGTGTCGATTTCTTCCTGGCGAGCGATAGCGAGCCAGCATTATATGGAGAAATCCAGCTTCGACAGACATTTTTCTATCTAAAAATGTAAAAATTTAGCTTGCTGTAAAAACAAAAATATATACTGTATATGCTGGCTCGCAACCACTCGCCAGGAAAATATTGACACCTGGATGGGGGTAAACGTCTTAAAACAGTAGGCTGAATGAGGCCGAATGGATACAAGCCAAAGAGAGAGGGAGAGAAAGAGAAAACAAACGAGGTGGGCTCCCTTAAAGCCAGCGTCACACAAGCAGTTGTCATATCATTTTAATTAGAGTCTGGAATCTACACAAAATTAAGTATTTGTGTAGTATTTTGTCTTTTTTTAAGGATTCTGTTCATGATTTTGTAATACAAACTTTATAATAGCGTCAACATTAATGTAGCATTGCTCGAATTATATCCAATACAATAAGTGTTTGTTGAATCCGATAGAGCGATTCCAAGCCTAGTATCTTAAAATATTTCGTGTAGGCCCAACCCTTTAAGAGCTTACCTAATTCCCATAGATATGCCACACATTCGTTCAGAAATGTATTGGTTTAATTTGAATTTACAAGTAGTAATTTGTCTGCACCTACGTTTTAATATCATATCAATAGGTGATAAATGGTAAAATTACCTGTGACCTTTAACAAAGAAGGTTCGGGAGGACAAGGACAGAGGTAGGGGAGTGGAAAGGACAGATAGGGGAGCCATATCTTGGGGGAGCCAGTAAGGTTCACTACTTATTTTCTCAGTCCCTCATTCATCTATGTATTGTCAGGGTCTCTTGTCTCGCCGCTCTATACTTCTTAGATACCAAGCCCTTCACTTGCACCACTTCCTATCTTGACTTTTCCCACTGAATCTCTTAGCATTGTTAGATAATGAAAAAATACTTTACTTTGCTTCCTAGAATCGTAATGTAATCGTATGATCATAAAAAGAACCCACCAAACTATTAACAAAGAAAGATGGAATATATAAACAATGGTAAGCGACAAGAGAGGACAGACAGAACATCCAGTAAGGTTCACTATTATCTTTGTTCTTACCTTTTCCCTTACTTTATTGTCAGGGTCCCTTGTATCGCACGCCTACAATATCCCATTATAGAAACCAAGGTCCTCAATTTCACAACTTTCTGACTTAAATTATCATACTGAACCTCATAGCATTGTTTAGATAAAGGAAATATATTGTACCTTGCCTCCAACATAGCAACATTCGAAGTACTTTACAATATACAGTATATAAAATAAATAATAATAGCAAAGAAATGTGTAGAGTATGATTATAAACATTGGTAAGAGACAAGAGAGGACAGGCAGAACATCCAGTATGGTTCACGGTTATCTTCTTGGTGACTCTTTCCTTTACTTTATTGCCAGGGTTCCTTGTATCACACTCCTACACGTTGACACCCTAGATACCGGGTGACATACTTTTACTTTACACCTTGCTGTCTTTACTTTGTCGGTATATTGTGACGCTCTTTCCTTATAGCCTGGCTATCATTAGACGACTCTGTTAAGTTTGGGAAGGACCTGTGTGAGTCAGAAGGCTAACCGAGATCATTCGTACCTCTTGTATTCCCAGATATCATTCCTAAGCTCCATAAAATCGTCTAATGTCAGCAAATCACAACCGTAAAACGCGATCGTATACTGAAGGGGGGGGGGGTATAATACAACACTGCATCTTTTTGCCCTGATGTAAATGTGTACTGTATATATACATTGTTTATAGCAAAGACACATGGTTAAATAATTTTTCTTAGATAATTTAACACTAATTTTCTTAATTTTCATTCAATTTGGGCTAGGTAACTTCCATTCCCTCAAAGGCATGACCTTAGTTGTACTATTCACCTTTTATACTTTATTAAAACGTTGTTCTAGTCACCGCTAACTAAATATATTTAATTTAACCCGGATTTCTTCTATATTTTTGTATGGCAGATAATTTGAAGGAGTGATTGATGTGTAGACTTTGTAGTAGAACCTATTTAATTCGAATAACGTAAAATAGCCTCTAAAGGATCAGTCTGTGTGTTACTATGTTTTCCCTTTATATCATGTGTACTACATTATAATCCAAACAATCGTATATGCAGTTCAGTTCGCTAGAAGACTTACAAGTTGCTATTCTAGGGCAGCATGGTGTGTGTGTGGGTAGGGTAGGGTAGGGTAGGGTAGGGTAGGGTAGGGTTGTGTGTGGTAGGGTTGTGTGGGAGAAGGGTTGTGATTAAATTATACTTTAGTTACAGTTTACTACAAGTTCTTTTAATATAATTAATATATAATTAAAATGTTCACGTACATTACATGCCATACTTACTCAATCCTACATTGATACGATCATACCGATTCTAGCAGCGTAGACTAAGCATTGATTATATCGTAGAAAGCGATGTGCTGAGGGTTAAGAAAATATCAAAAGATCCGACCCTACCCCCTGACCTCCTGCAGCTTCATTGAACATTATAATGAGGTCACTGCACAATAAACACTTCTAAGACCACAGTCACACCAGTAGTTTTTCCCAGCTATACTTTTCAACTTTTGGCCTATGAGGAAGTTAAACTTGTAGACATAAATATGTAAATTAAGTACAATCTACGTAATGTGTATGATGTACGCGCATACCTATATTTAATCGAATTCAGTATCATTTTTTACCTATTGCAAATTCACATTTCGACTAAATATCGATGTCTACAGTTTGCACTTCCTTTTAGCCCCAAATCGCAAGTGGTCAATTCTCGTATGTCAACTTCTAACTTAAAGTCGTTTAAAAAGTCAGCTACCTACAATATTCTGCTTATCTTCCGTACCCAAAGATCCCAGAAATGTTGCTGGGAAAATGGTGACTATTGGAAAATTACAATACATTTTCTCGTGACCAGAGTCATACTAGTGATTTTGCTGGCAATTTTCGATTGACAACTTATTTCTGGCAACATTTTGTGGATCTTCAAGCGATGTCACTCGAGTGCTTTTTTCGGCAATGTTTACGGTGCCGACGAAATTTGCTGAGAACAAATGCCAAGAAAAGGATAAAATTGCTCGTGAGACTCCTGTTTAATAATACAATAGTGGCCAACGATCACCCTGTGTTTGGTTGACGATGATGTATTATGGCTTAACAAACACTACGGAGATATATTATGCAGTGTTTTCTTTAAGGGAAACATTTAAAGGATTATTATTTAAAGACAGATATAGACGATTGATAATTTGTTATATACAGTACATAGTGTCCTGTCAAATTTAATAGCTAACATTTTGAGTAGCATCATGTCTACTGAATTATTTTTATTTTCTGTTTTAAGGGAATCTGTAGTTCCGATAATTTACGAATAATAATGTGCCATATACAGTATAGCGCCTTGTCGAACTTTATGGATTGTGGTGACTAGTTTAAGCAGCATACATTCTAAAGTATGATTATTGCATGTGGAAAGTGTGAGTGTTGGGACTTGCACTGAAGGTTAAACAAAGACGGAAGATTAAGGGGGAGGGGGGAGGGGGGAGGGGAGGGGGAGGGGGCTCTGGAACCCCTTCTACATGTTTAGCCCCATTAGTTTTGAAATGTTGTAACCTTTCGTGCCATCTAGTTCCATTTTTATGCTGGCGAGCGATAGGAAGCCTGCAATTTAGGTTGAACCAGCCTTCGGCCGGGGCATTTTGTCCAACGACAAATTTACAAATTTATCTCTGAGGTTCTTTTGAGTTTTTTTGTTTAGCCTGATGGAGGTGTAAGGGGAAAACTAAAAAGAAAGAAAAATACGTAACTAAATATATATATATATATATATATATATATATATATATATATATATATATATATATATATATATAGATAGATAGACATGTATACTAGATAGATATAGATAGATATAGATAGATAGATAGATAGATAGAAAGCGTGAGCAGGAAATAAAGGTGAGGTGAATGGAAGGAGGAGTCACAGATACAGAATGAGGTGGTGAGAGGGAGTGTAAATATTTATGAATGAAAATAGAGACAGGTTTCACTGGATAGAGAGTGGGGTGCTTGGAACTTGCTTCGACAAGGCATACAATTTTGTTTTAATATATATATATGCACACACACATTTGAATTACTTCCAAAATTTACCAACATTATATTTTGGGTATACTGTACAATGGAGATATTATATAAATAGCCATTTATTTCATTATTTTTCTTTGGCTGTTTATGCTTGAAGATATTTAAGAAAGTAAATACAAACTGGATAATATTGGCCAGTATCCTTCGCGCTTATTTGGTGGACAAAGACACATTAGCGGCCTCTTAAGGTGAACAAAGATTATATTCTTCAACTGTCGCCGTTTTTTCCCAGTGAGCTACACAGGAACGCCATTTATAGTCTGTGCGCGGAATGTCCCAGGCAGCTTTTATAATACTAATTTGTATGCACTACTGACCACATCTTATTGTAATTTTATCAGTTAACCTTTTCACTAACATGGCGGTGTTTTTATTGTATCTTTACCAACGCTAGACGATTTTATTAAGCTTAGGAAGGACCTCTAGCAATGAGAGCGGTCAAATGTATCTCCATTAATCCTGTGACAACCATAAGTACCTTTTGAACCTAATAGATTTGTCTAATGGCAACCAGAATACACAGAAGTGTCCGGAAAGAAATAATTTGCATATATCTTCGAAGCTGAATTTAATAGTGTTGGTATTTGGAAGAACACTTGCATAATAACAACTATATTTTTTAAGGGGGGATGGGATGGTTTTTGTGGCCCCCTTCTCCCTCATGTTTAGCCCCATTGGTTTTTAGATTTTAAGAAGTTTGACCCATTAGTTTAACGATTTGAAGACTTTTCGCCCCATTTTTGTGTCAATATCGAGACTTTTCGTGTCCTTTAGGTGTCGATTTGTTCCTGGCGAGCGATAGCAAGCCTGAAATTTAAGAAGAATCGGCCTTCGGCCGGGACATTTTTCCATCGAAAAATTTACAAATTTATCTTGATAGAGGGTCTTGGGGGAGTGTGTTTTTTTACGTTTGATGGAGATCTAGGGAGGAAACTAAAAATATAATAACAAAATACATAAATGAGGAAATAAATCCGCCCATCCCCGCCTTAACCCCTTCTGTACCGGCGACGTCTGTTTCATTTTATTCCTGCTACTACTAGACCGATGTATTCAGTTTAAAAAGGGCCTGAGCAACTAGCAGGCTTCGAACTATCTCACTTAACCCTTATTACTTACTGCCACAGATGCTTCTTAAGGGGAGATCTCCACTTGAGGGATTTTTTTCTTGACCCCTTTCTCCCTCATGTTTAGCCCCATTGCTTTTGATATTATAAAACGTTTGCCCCATTAGTTTAGCGATTTTAAGAACTTTCACCCCATATTAAGACCTTTCGTGCAATTCAGGTGTCGATTTTATCCTGGCGAGCGTTAGCGAGCCTGTAATTTAAGAGGAACCGGCTTTCAGCCGGGACATTTTTCTACCGAAAAATGTACAAATTTATCTTGAAAGGGGGTCTAGGGGGTGTAATTTTAAGATTGATAACATTCTAGGGAACGAACTAAAAACCTCCCCTTAAACCGTACACAATCGTCTAAATATAGCTAGAATAAAATTGAAAAGACGTCGCCGGTACATAAGGGGTTAACAAAGCTTCATATATATATTTCAGATTTATTATGTTTATTTCCATGCATTAAATCCGGCCGAGGAAACTCACTTATGTGCTCGACTGTAGAACATCAACCCTAATGGTCTTGAGTCAGTTATGTGTATGTCAAATAATAAACAATGGTTGGAGTGAATCAAGTACGAAGAGGGTATTGTGTACAAGAGCGGGGCACACGATCACATTTGTTTTTATTATTATTATTTTTGATGTAATTTGATTGTATATTTATTTATTTATACCGGGTATATATTTTGTATTATTATTATTATAATTATTGTTATTATTATTTTTGTTTTATTAGTAACTCTTTTGGGCATTTTTTTCTGGGTGAGCTATATCGAGCCTGTAACTTAGAAGGAATCGGCCTTCGACTAGGACATTTTTCTATCGAACAATGGGTGGGCATTTTTAGTTTGAAGGAAGTATGGGAAGAAGTTTTTGTTAGCCAAGGAGACAAACTAAAATACATTGCTCGAAACTGGAAAAAAACATGCAAACTGTTTAAAAATATTTAAATATAATATCATAATAACCCACAAGACGTCGGACCAGATAGTGTGAAGCCCGAGTCACATGAGCATTTATACAAGTAGCGTCACACGAGGGCTTGAATCCGATACTAGACTCGGAGTCACTGTAGCGGATTCAAAGTACGCTTAATTCACTTTTGGCCGATTTTTGCATTGTATTCATTAGTTTTCTAGTTTCCTCCCTAGACCTCCATCAAATTTAAAAAAACATCCATTAGATCCCCCTTCTAGATTAATTTGTACATTTTTCGGTAGAACAAATTTCCCGGCCAAAGGCCGGTTCTTCCAACATTACAGGCTCACTATCGTTCGCCAGGGAAAAAATCGACACCTAAATAGCACGAAAGGTCTAAATATCGACGAAGAAATGGGACGAAAGGTCTTAAAATCGACTAACTAATGGGGCAAACATCATAACCTCTGAAAACTATTGGAGGTAAGCATGAGGAAGAAGGGTGACCAGAAAAACAGCCCATGTCCCCTTAAGAAATGGATGTCATGTGTCTAATTCTACTCCAATGTTGACGTTATTATCAAGTTTGTAGCTTGGAAAAAACGCTCTTCAACCCATTCAGTACCGGTGGCATCCTTTTGTATTATATGCTGGCAACTAGTAGACGGTTTGATTCAGATTAGGAAGGATGTCTACCCGTTAAAAGAGTACAGACTATCTCAATTAATACTTTTAGCTATCTTATGTTCTCCCTATTAAAAGCCTTATGAAATCGTATGTCTAAATGCAGCTGAAATAAACTAAAAAGACATCGTCGGTACTGTAAGCGTTAACACTAGTCAATTACGCAGCTACTTTATGACGCATTTTGACAAATTATTCTGACTCTCATTAGACGATTTTATACAGCTTAGGAAGGATCTGTGGGAATTAAAAGTGTAAAGACTATCTCAGTTAGCCCTCTTACTTCCATATACCCTTCCTAATCTAAATAATATCGTCTAATACTAGCCAGGAAAGCTTAGCTCTGCTTAGCTTGCTCTTAAAACACAAATATATACAGTATATGCTGGCTCGCTACCGCTCGCCAGGAAAATATTGACACCTGGATTGGGTAAACGTCTTAAATTAGGCTGAATGGGGCCGAATGGATACAAGCCAAAGAGAGAGTGAGAGAAAAAGAAAAAAAGCGAGGTGGGCTCCCTTAAAGGGCTGATTAGTTTTTTTTTTTTTTTTTTTTTTGTATCTATTTATTTATATTTATTTTTAGTTTCCTCCCTAGACCCCCATCAAGCTTGAAAATAACCCCAAGACTCTCATTCAAGATAAATTTGTGCATTTTTCGGTAGAAAAATTTCTAAATTGCAAGTTTGTTATCGCTCGCCAGGAAAATATCGACATCTGAATGGCACGAAACTAATGGGACGAATGTCTTAGAATCTCAAAACTTACTGGGCTAAACATGAGGGAGGAGGAGGTCCAGAAAGCTCTCCCTTAGTATACATTTTGGCTTTCCTTGGACTATTCAAAATTATGAACAATACAATTCATCTCTCTCTCTCTCTCTCTCTCTCTCTCTCTCTCTCTCTCTCTCTCTCTCTCTCTCTCTCTCTCTCTCTCTCTCTCTCTCTCTCTCTCTCTCTCTCTCTCTCTCTCTCTCTCTCTCTCTCTCTCTCTCTCTCTCTCTCTCTCTCTCTCTCTCTCTCTCTCTCTCTCTCTCTCTTTTTTTTTAGCGGAAGAGAAAATCGTAGAATAATAGCCTTACAATAATTATCATATACCTGTATTATTACCTTATATTATTTTAATTGGATAAGACTTTGAGATTATCCTACGGTAACGTGGTGGTGGTGCGAGTTAAGGGGAGGTACTGGGTTTATCTGGACCCCCTTCCCCCTCAGGTATAGCCCCATTAGTTATGATATTGTAGGACGTCCACCCCATTAGTTTTGTGATTTTAAGAAGTTTCGCCCCATTTCTTTGTCACTATTAAGACCTTTTGTGCTATTTAGGTGTACATTTTTCCTGGCGAGCTATAGAAAGAATGCTATATATTAGTAACCTGCCTTCGGTCAGATAATTTTCTAGCGAATAATGCACACATTTTTCTGGAAGGGGGATTTTGGGCGTTTTTTTTTTTTTTTAAGCTTGATTGGGGGTCTAGGGATGAAAGTAATTTAATAATAAATAAAGGAATAAATAAATATAAAAGTAAATAGACCGTACCCCCTTAAGGTTTACAGGAAGAGAGTGGTCGCGACACCTGGGCCCTAATATAGCCATTGACGGGTGGGTGGTGGTGGTGGTGGTGATGGCGGCGGCGAAGGTGGTCAGGTCCAGCGGGGCTGCGGGGGAAAGCTTCACACAAGGCTCACTCCACATTAATAACCCCTTCAGTACTAGTCACAGCCTTTACATTGTATCCTAGCAACTGTTAGAGGATTGTATGCAGTTTAGGATGGACGTCTACCCATTGAAAGGCTATATACTATCTCAATTCATCCTTTGCTAACATATATCCGTCCTAAGCTTCAGTCAATCGTCTAAATATTCCTGAAATAAAATGAAAAGGACGTTACCGATACTGAAACACTTAATCCTGAAAGCACAAATGGAAGCACAAATGAAAGCCCAAAAGGAGACAAATGGAAGATCCCTTCGGGGATCACGGAGTCGGGCAATATATAGATATACAGTATAGTATTTTCTAAACACATTTTTCCCTTCACATCGCCGTTAATGGCCGAAATGTTTGAAAAAGGATGTTCCCATTATGGGAATGCTAATTCGTGTACTCTCTGTAAACAACATTCCTTCCCATAGTAATCGTTCAGTATCGGCGCTGTGAAAGGAAAGAATTGCTTAAGGAGAGACTGGCCGTTTGTTTGGTCTATTAATTCATTTTTTTTTTTTTAGTTTCCTCCCTAGACCTCCATCAAGCTTAGAAAAACACCCCCTAGACCCCCCTTTCAAGATAAATTTGTAAAAAAAATCGGGAGAAAAATTTCCCGGCCAAAGGCCGGTTCTTCTTAAAATTGCAGGCTCGCTATCGCTCGCCAGGAAATAATCGACACCTAAATGGCACGAAAGGTCTTAACATTGACAACAAAATGGGGCGAAAGGTGCTAAAATCGCCAAACTAATGGGCAGAACGTCTTATAATATAGTGGGGCTAAACATTATGGAGAAGGGGGTCCATACAAACGGTCTGCCTCCCCTTAAGAATACAAATACATGCCCCTTCACAGCGACTTAGACTCTAGGCAATGTGACTGTGATGGGATTGAAAGGCTAAGCCACAACACACAATGGCCACTTCCTATATATGACAACACAATGGGCTACACTCGTATTTCTTATCCATGCACGATAGGTATTGCATATCATTTGTCGAGTCAAGAGGAAGGAACTGGGCATTATTGATATATGATTATTTAGCATCCATTTTTTATATGAAGAACCATACACATTTTATGGTCAAAGCGAAGTGTTTCACTATGGTAAGATTTAAGAATGAGTTTTATGCGCCATTTTAGAAAGAACACTTTATTGACAAACATTTCCCTTATAGCTTGTTAGGTCATAAGCGAAAGTTTGTTAATAAGGTGCTCCTCTTCAAATGGTTTTAGATTAGTTTTGTCATATTTTCTTATTGTATATCCCATTTTAAAATTGGGCCAATTTCAGTAACAAGAGAAGTGGCTCCTCTTCCTTTTGCCAATTGAAAATAACACATTCTAGGGTAGAGCTTGCCCCTTTCCAATGTTTTGGGCAATGACCCACATTCGTCACTTCGATATATTTTTTTCATCACTTTAATGGCACAGATGACTCCTAACAAGCTCTAACGTTAGCAAATTATACAATACATTGAAAATAGTATAGAAATACCATATATTATATAATATCTTGAAAGTAGGACATATGTTTGAAGAGGGTGATGATCAACAACAACATCAACAACAACTCGCACCAATCAATATCTCGCGTTTACACTTGGTGAACATCTTTTTAGGGCCAAACAAGGCAAGGTCCAATTATTAACTTTACCCGAGTAATTATTGGCCCTACAAGTAAGGAGCAGCTGGCCCATCATCACCGGGTCTGGAGTTACTTGATCATTGGTGTATTATAGAGAGAAGGACGATCAGGGTGTTGTTTTATCAATTTGATTCAGTTTAAGAAGGACCTGCCTGACTCAGAGGATTAATAAAGATAGTTTTTTGCCTCTTGGCTATTTTGTTAAGTAGATATCCTTCTAAAAAGATGAACTAAATCATCCGATGTTAGTAAGAATGTAATTAGAATAACACCCCTCCATCATAGAAACAAAGTAAATCTACTTAAACAGAATAAATTTGTCAAATTCATATCGGAATTAGCTTAGAATTATGTCATCGCACTGTTTTTTTCTGGATCTCTTTCTCCCCCATGTTAAGTCCCATTAGTTTCGAAAATGTAGGACGCTCGCCCCTTTAGTTTGACGATTTTAAGACCTTTCGCCCATTTCTTTGTCAATTTTAAGACCTGTTGTGCCATTTAACTTGCTTCTTTCATGGCGATTGGTACCGAGTCTGCAATTTAAGAGGAACCGGCCTTTGGCCTATACATATGCAAATATGCAACTATAACTCTTAAGGGTGTGTGTTTGTTTATTGGTTTATGTATTTTTGTGTATTTATGTTTTTGTTAATCTTGGTGGAGGTTTAGGGAGCAAACAAAAGACCCCCCCTAAAGAATAATAACTTACAGCCCCCACACTCCACCCTTCCACCTCGTCCTCGCACACGAACACACTAAATTGCCAAGTATATTTGAACGGACTATAATTACTAGTTTTATACAGACGGATCACTTGGCCCATCGTAATTGGGTCTCGGGTAATTCGATAATTGGTCTATATAAAAAGGATAATCAGGGTTGTTATTATTATAAACACACGCACGCACACACACACACCAAAATACCTGCCAGGTTAATTTAAACAGCGTCTAATTATTGGCTTTACAAGTAAGGAGCACTTGGGCCATCATGACCGGGTGTTGCGTAATTCGATAATTGGTGTATATACAAAGAAGGACGACCATCAGGGTGTTTACAATTATCCCCGACAATGACATGGTAGGGGGGAATGGTGGATTAATTATGAGACTTTCTTAATATGGAGGTGCATGGGTAAGAGAGTGAGTGTGAGTGTGAGAGCGAGCGAGAGAGAGAGAGAGAGAGAGGGGGGGGGGGGGAGAGAGGGTGTGTGTGTGTGTAATTTATGTACCCTATTTAAACCCTTTTAAAACTATTTAATAATTCAATGTATTTCCTGGCTGACATTACGATATATCACTCAGGTTAGGAAAGACCTAGTCATCAGAGGGATACAGTATATTTCCATTATCCGTTTGGCCCCATGCTTCTTCCTAATCTTAATAAAATCGTCAAGTAAAAGGCAAGTACAAAATAAGCAAGGAGTCATCATACAGCGAGCGTGTTGGATAACCTATTTCGAATAATTACTTTATTTTAAAAGTTAAGATTTTCCAATGTTCAAATCACAATATTGATTATCAAAGTACCTTAGACATTAGTTTCATTGTGTAGAAGGAATAGTTATATTTTCAATGAAGCTTTTACATCCCGATGCACTAAATTACAGATTTGGTAAAACAAAAAATATTGTTAATGAATATATTTTAGCTGATAAAACATCATTAGTCTTATCGGCTTTATCATAGTGTCCTGGAATTTCTCACATAGCTTTTATTGTAAGGATTTGTTTATCATCTTGCTTTATGACGAGAATGTTAATCCCTTCAGGATACGAGGACTCTGTTATGACTTTATTCTTGATATTATTGGATGTTTTTTTTAAGATTAGGAAGATATTTTGGTAGTCAGAGGGTTAATTGAGAAGGATTTTACCCCCTTGATACTTGAAGGCCTTCCAAAACTAAAGCCGGAGTCACACGAGCCCTTTTTCGAGCAATTGTTACGAACGATTATGGTCTGGAAGCTTAGCAAATTACACTTTATCAGAATTCAGCCGGCTAACATAATCTACCTTCAGTCTAGTTACCGATACAAGTGAGAAAAGTCCCGAAATAATATGAGAAAAAAATTGCTCGTGGAAAATTGACGGAAAAAGCGCTCGTGTGACAGTGGCTTCAGGAAGATCGTCGTATGTTAGCCAGATTAATGAGGAATAATACAATAAGTTGCAAAATCCCTTACTGTTTCAAAGTTTTATTGAACAAACTATTGCACGACAATTTAAAACAAGATTTAAAGTATAGGGTGGGTTTATTAATGCATAATATTTCCATTAATATTATTTTCCTGGTATGGTGTAATGGCAACTGTACACAAACTTTATATCCATAATAGGGTCTACTCCTGTTTTGTTTCAATTGGCATATGCATAATATATAATATAAACTAATACAATATAGTATTATACTATATGATATAACATAATGCATAATATTAATGTTAGTTATTTTGTACACTTATAATAACTTTATTATGAAAGATAAACTCGTATATCCACCTACAAAATATAAACTAGTAAGAGCATTAAATTCCCTCACCTATTCACTTATCGTGTACTAAGTTCACCTGTTAGGAAACTGTAGAGGACATATTAGAACTCTGACTCGACAATTTTATGTTTTAAATTTTGACATATATGAATTATTAATCATACTATGCGCGAGATACGCGATAACTGATACAAAAATACCTATGAAACAGACTGCGTGTCACTGAAACCGACTTTTGTCATTTTACTTGCTCCATGGGCGATATCCTGGTTAATCTGTATGAGACGGTCGGTTTTATCTTATCTTATCGTGTGTACAGGAAAAATCAATAGTTTGTCATAAACTTTGATGATCATTTGCGTGATAGTTAGACATAAAATATTCGCTTCTACCACGTGAAAAGATATCTCCTCACGGGTTATAAGAAACCCGCGAGGACTGTCAACTAGAAGCAATAATAACATAAATATACACAGTTTATGGGGAAGTTTGGCGGCGAACTAGTGATATTTACTGTGTGTGTGCGTAACTGACGACCTTTTTAGCCTTATCGATTTCATTACTTCCCCTACTGACAGACAGAGATTGCCACACCCTGCCCGGTTTTGTTACTTTGAGCCATGGTAAATAGGAAATTATGGCTTATAAAAGGAGTTTGTGGCGTTTAAGGTAAGATTTTGTGTTCATTGGTCCTACGATTTTCTTCGAGGAATTGTGGTTTATGTAAAAGATCTGTATTAAACTCGGAGTAATTTTAATTTGCTCCCTACTAAGGTTTGCTCAAAGTTGCCTCCGGACTGTAAGCAACCTAGGTCTGTTAGAAAATGACTGCGGAGCACTCCACCCTCAGTCTACTTCAATTATTTTGTTGTTATCAGCTGTGTGTCGATATATCTGTAGCTGACACATATTAGTAGTCATTGCATATTGTTGTTTAGTATATTTTAAAGTCACCCTTAACCCTTTGTGGGGCAGATTGTTTTGGGAGATAGTGCAAATTTGCGTGCTCATAGGTCCAAATGTAGTCGATCTCTCGCATGATCGAATTTGCCCTATAAAGGGTTAATCCTAAATAACTTATATTAAAAAATAAAAAGTCGGACGTCTGTTTGCGCCTTTTCCTTATGGTAATTAATCAACTTACAATTATTGTTGAAGTCCTTATCAGATTCATATGGAAACACCTATGGCTACTACACTATAAGCTCTTAGGGTAGTCATATACTATATAATAAACATACATAACAAGAAATCATGATAAACTGTGCATATCTATGGTGTTGAGTATTGTTGATGTCGACTGTCGTAACTCCGGCGCTAGTTCAGAAGCGGCCACCAGGGGCCTCCAGTGAAACCTTGGTAGGGTAAATATTTTAATGATAGTTTACTTAAGCTTAGTGTTTAAGATATCTAGAAACTAGTTTTTCTTTCCCTGTTATTAATTGAGTAAGGGTATGCTAGTAACCAAGCAAGTGAATCTACAAGCCGGAGATATTAGACGACACAAATAGGAGTGAATGAGAATGCAGAGATTTATATGATTTATGCTGTGTTATGTGAGAATCATTGATACGATTACATATTTAAATCGAAAATAATATTATTTAAGTTTATATGAAAACTACTTTATTTTACTTATGAATTGTCATAACTTATTTTTAAAATAGTTTTGTTTATTATTCGTCGTCGTCGTAGTAGTAGTAGTAGTAGTATAATTGTTATTGTTTTTCTTCTTCTTCTGCACATCAAGGCAATAGTCCAGGAACTTTCATCTAAATGGGTTAAAGTTCTAAGATTTAGGTGAAGCTGCAACTTAGGGATAACATAATTATTATAATTTATTATTATTATTACTATTATTATGTGTAAGAGGTAATGGTTATAGTGTTGGCCAAATTATATTTGTCACCATTTAGCTTCTTACACCAAGGTAGTCTAGTAGTCTAGGGCCCCCCATCTAAATGGAGGAATGTTGTTATAAGACATAAATGAAGCAGTAACTTAATTGTCTATATTATTTCCATGTTGTTGTATAATGAGCATTTATTATAATAGTGGTTATATTACAATATATTGTCACCGTTTAACTTCTCACACACCAAGGCAGTAGTCCCGAGCCCCGCATCTGAATGGGTCAATGTTGCTCCAAGACTCCAGTAAAGTACCAGCAGGAGGAGGAGGAGGAGTTTCACGAAGTTTTGTTGGACATCGACCCGGGGGGGACGGTAACGATGACAGGGGGAACACTAGTAGCTCGGTCCCCGGGGCGCTGGGGAGTCACTCCGGGGGGCCCACAGTCAACCAACAAACCGAGAATCATCACCAAAGCGAGGGTCACATCTGGGAGGCCTCAATCACCCACCAAAGCGAAGATCACAACTGGTCGGCCGCAATCACCCACCAAAACAAAGATCACAACTGGTCGGCCGCAATCACCCACCAAAGCTAAAATCTCACCCAGGGGCTCTCAGTCACCCACTAAAACGAGAATCACAGCAGGGAGGCCACAGTCACTCACTAAGACCACAACCGGGCGCCCACAATCACCTACCAAATCGAAAGTAACGCTACGCCCGCAATCGCCCACCAAATCCAGAATCACAACAAGATCCGGGGTACAGAATAACAAGGTCCAGGGAACTACGGGCGTCACCAAGACCTACCACTTTACAAGCACGGGCGGCCGGGGGAGTGTGGGCGGCATGACAGTCCTCGCTGGCTCCAGAGTTACCACCCTGGATTCCAATGTCACCACCCATGGCGCCAACAACAGGTCGTCCTTCGGCATCAGACCAACAACGACCCCAGGCGGGAAGAGGTAACCTGCATGTGGATGAAGGAGCTACGGGAGTTTCGCAATGACACACCTCTACGCTTCTTACTAACATTAACTATTAAGCCTGGGAATTAAAATGCATGTACTAACAACAATTTACTTCACAAATCAAAGTTTCTCTTACTACAACTATCAAACCAATGCATGAAACACAGGCTTCTCACAAATGGTTGATAAGGTTGGGGTGCATATACTAACCACTATTCACTTCGTCAACGTCTTCCTGAACACAACTATCAAACCTATACATGGCAGAAACACCACCTACTAACATTATATCGGAAAACAAGATGCAAGAAAAAAACATCAACATTTTTCTCGCCGCAATTAATAGATCAATGCATGACACAGACGTTTATCAAGGGCTGGAAACAGGGTACATGAACTAAGCACCTAAAGAAATAGAACAATCAACGTTTCTTCTACCAAAACTAGTAAGCCAATGCATTACAGATACGCTTCTCAAAGGTGCAATCTTAGTAAATACAGCAATCAACGTTTCTCTTACCACAACTAATACATCAAATTACCAATGCATTACTGACACGCTTCTGAAGGGCTTTATTTATTTATATGCTAACCATCATTAACTTTAAAAAAAAAATCCTACCACATCTAACCAATCAACGCATGACACATAACTTATTAGCAGTAGATAGTAAGGTTGGAAAAAGGGTGCATATACTAATTTAACTCTGATAAATATTCCACGATTCTCTTGCTACAATTAACTAATACATAGCATGCACACTTCATATTAATAATTGGAAACTGTGCAAACGCTAACCATCGTTGACCATGAAACTATCAACCTTTGATAGATACACTTCTTACCAAGATAAATAGTAAGTCTATCTACTAACCAATGTATATCAGACATGCGTCTTACTAACATTAAACAGAACGGGATATAAACTGGATGCATAATGTTAACAGCCACCATTTCTCTTTAACCCCTTCTGTACCGCAACGTCTTTTTAATTTTCTTCTAGCTATATTTAGAGGATTTTGTGCAGTTTAAGAAGGATCTGTGGTAGTAAAAATGGTTAAGTGAGATAGTTAGAAGCCTTTTAATAGCTGGAGATCCTTTTGAAACTGGATAAAATCGTCTAATATTAGCCAGAATAGAATTAAAAGGACGTCGCCGGTACAGAAGGGGTTAAAACAACACTAACGCTTGCTATATTACAACTAACAAATCAATGCAGGACTGATACGATTCTTGGAAACATAAAATACTCCGGCGGAAAACTAAGCACATGTATTACCCTACCCACCAATAACGTTGACAAAATAATGTGTCCGTTATAATACCACACCAATGCATGGCAGATACGATTCTTACTAACATTACATAGTAAGACTGGTTGAAGGGCATCTAATTTAATCAACATTCACCTTGGGAGAGAAAAAAATATGTTTAGTTTAACTAACACTGCATGACAAGCTATATAAATAATATCGTAACCCTGCTCATTTTCTGTATTCCCTTCAGCGGGTTTTGGCTCCTGTTGGTAATAAAATATGTATTGTAGGCTAGTTGTTAACTCTTTTTGTACTTGATATTACATTTTATGTTTTATATATATATATATATATATATTTTTTTTTGTCTTGGTATTATTTTTAACTTTACTTTATCTACCGATTTTGTTATAGTTGTGTATTTGTCTTGTGTGCCCTACTATCTTGCTTTCGGTGGCAATAACCTTAGCTGTTGCGCTGGCATGCTCAGATTGTTCCATTAATTTATTTAATTTTCTATTTCTCAATTAACTGCATGCGATCCTACTACACTGCCCAGTTTGGTCATGCAAGACCCTCCTTCCTAACCGATTTTCATCCCCGAGCTACCTGTTATTCCTACCCCCACCCCCTCCTTCCTCTTCTCACTCTCACACACTCACTATCTCACTCTCACACGCACTCCCACCCCTCTCTCTCTCTCTCTCTCTCTCATTCAATAACTCACTTCTCTATTTTTTCTACGGTTCTTTTCTGTATGTTATCTTATATGTTCTGTTCTTACCCTCTTTCATCCACTCTCCTCTCCTCTCCTCTCCTCTTCTCTCCTCTTCTCTCCTCTTCTCTTTCCCTTCTTCGTTTACCTTCCATCCCTCTAACAATTAGCATATAGATAGCTCTCGTTAACCCTTCCTGTATCATGCATTAAAGGTCCCCCCTGTGGCTCTCGCGACCTTTAATGCCAGCTTGACCTTCTTAGAGGATGTTCTCAATTCCTACCCTTAAGCCGGTATCACACCAGCGTTTTTTCCGGCAATAGTTTTCGTCCGTTCTTCTGTCAACTTCAAAATTAACCCCTTCAGTATATCGGTGATTACGCTTCGGCACGATGACACCTTTTTCACCTTTTCTTCTGACTAAAATTATACTATTTTGCAGTTTAAGAAGGACCTATGTTATCCAGAGGGTTTATTGAATTAATAATTACCCCCTTAGGTCCTAGAGGTAGATCATAAGCTTAAGAAAATCATCTAATGGTAACCAGAATAAGATGAAATAAACGCCATTGTGCTGGAAGGATTAAAAGTATGCACGAATGTAGACTTCACCTACTAGACGAGACAGAGGAAGGGGCGAGGTAACGCGAAAGTGGTCCCGGACCCTAAGAATTGGAACTTGAAATATTGTTTCTGTTCAGTCTCTGTCCTGAGTCGGCCATCCCCAGCTATGGGGTATGTGCCTGGGTATATACATAAAATACATACGAATGTACTATCCCACTGCAATATACCCCCAATCTAGTTGGCGATACTAATGTTAAGAGTTCCAAAATGTTGCCAGCAAGAACTGGCCTATCTCAAATTACCGGTAAAAACTCTTGTGCGATTAGGGCTTAATGGTTGAGTTTTAGGAGCCAGAATAAAATGGCTGAATCTTGCTGGAAAATTCGCTCGTTTTGCTGCCTTTTTCGTAGTTTAAATTGACATCACCTACGTTACCATAGACCCACCTCCGATCATAATGTATTATATAATTAAATAACCTACAAGAATCTTTCTCATAATTTATTACATAAGCTAACCTCATAAATGTATATACCTTGTTCTTTACTAACTAAAAAATAAACCCAACTAATCCTTATATAACCTAATCTAAGCTGAAAATAACCTTACCATATCCAATTTAACCCAGTTTAATATACCTAGGAATTAACAGGTGAGTACAATTAATAACAATATAAAGTTAACCTTCCACTATTAAGGGGGTCACCGGCTTTTTTTTTTAGCTTTCTCTCCTGTTCTCTCTGTCTCTGGCTTGTATCCATTCGGCCCCATTCAGCCAACTGTTTTAAGACGTTTATCCCCATCCAGGTGTCGATATCTTCCTGGCGAGCGATAGCGAGCCAGAATTGCATGGAGAAATCAGTCTTCGCCGGAGACATTTTTCTATCGAAAAATGTACAAATTTAGCTTGCTCTCAAACAAAAATATATATATATGCTGGCTCGCTACCGCTCACCAGGAAAATATTGACACTTGGATGGGGGTAAACGTCTTAAAACAGTAGGCTGAATGGAGCCGAATAGATACAAGCCAAAGATAGAGTGAGAGAAATATAAATAAAGCGAGGTGGGCTCCCTTAAGTACATTTAATATGTTGAGCAATTCTTCGTTACTGTGCATGTTGTAATACAAGTTGTGTACATAATATTCGGGAGGCATGTTGTATCAATTAATATCTCTCCATAATTTACTGAAGCTAATGTGTGATAGTCTCCTTAGCCTTAGGATTATAAATATGGAGAAGGAAATTAACAATATATGGATATTTTTACGGATATTGATGCTTGGTTAACTGTATCTCCCCCTGGATAAAAAACAGTTCGAAACTTCAATATTCTGGATCAAAATGTGAATATAGTACATGCCTTATATTTTTTCCATTAGCGTTTTTCTTCATTTGTTGTTGTTTAAGCCTCTGCAGCAAGATAATTTGGCTTGTGATAGATAATTGTGGTTTCGCTCGGTTATCCTGCACTCGTCCGTTTTCTCAGGCTACCACTAAAACACCGTAAAATACTAAGCTATTTTGACTTCTATTACCTTCTTTTTTACATTTTTTCGATGTATTATTTGACTACATTAGCTATCTTTCTTCGCTATGTTGACTGGAAGAGAATTGTCTGGTAGAATTTTGAGAGGCGGCGGGTTTTCTATTCGAACAGCCATAAATCAAACATGAACTTGATTTTTCAAGAGCATTTGATATACAACAGTATGTGATAATTGAATATAAGGCTTGCCATGCCTATGTCAATAAAAAAGGAATATCACAGAGATTACTTGCATGATAAAAGTAAAAGGACTCCTGGTGGTGCAGTGCGCATGGAATTTCCCTCCAGTTTCCCCGGCGCCAGGCAGTGTGAGCGCTGAAGACCAGAGAGCCACAAGTTCTCCTCCACCAACACTATCTCCACCATTATCTCCATCACTACCACCGGCATCACCACCAACACTTCTCTAGCACCACTACCACCATCATGCCGCTCTTAGATCACGGCCGCCTCAATGTTCAAGGCCCCAAAACACGGTACTGCTCACCTGTGCTATCGTCCACACATATTGGCTAGCCTTGGCGCGGGTTCAAAATTTAGTTCAGGTTTTACGCTTCTTCCTTTATTTATTACCCCTTCGAATACGAGAGGCTTTTCATGAGTTTTCATAAAATCATCTAGGGTTATCCAGAGTAAAATAAATCATGGTATTGATGTAATGAAAGAGTTGATAAATTAAATATTTAAGAGTGACTAAGAGACTTCTTTCCATATCTGAACAAAATCACTTGAATAAAGTGACAGCATAAGTCATCCGAACTTAAAGCCTTTACAAGGTTCACCATTTCAACCCTGTGTAAGCAACAAGACAAATTACAACCAGCCGATATGGTTTAAATATTTACTACCATATTTTTCGGCAATCAATTTTTCTCGCGCTCTCGACCTTCCCTACCAAGTTCAGGTATGGGATTCAGGGTCTAGCAGGGTCATTGCAGGTTTCTGAGTCAGCGTTGATGAGGCGTCGTCACGCTATGAATCCCTGAGCAAGGAGCAACAGGGAGAAGACAGATAGATTCACACAGACAATATTGCCTGCATTTATTGCGGCAATTCCAGTGTAGAAGTTTCTAAATTAACGTTATACAAGAGTTATGGTACCTATAGTATCTCTCCCCCAGTCTAACTCCTGTTGGCAATGCAAAACAACTCCAAAAAAATGATGGGTAATTTTATTCTGGCAAAATGTCGATGGTTGTTTTGTTTTAGTTTCTGCATTTACGCTGAAGGTAGATTATCATAGATGGCTGAAATCTGATTAAAGTTAAATTCAGAAGTGGTCAGACTATACTTGCCCTCATAAATTGCCTGGCAAAATCGGTGGTGTGACTGGCCTTTATAGTAGTGTATTGATCAGCGAGAGTGCGAGTGGTTGGTTCTCCTGACGACGGTGCTTTCAGTCTGGCCCTGACGCCTCTAGGAACAGGACTATCTCCTCGCGCCTTCCGTATCTCGTCCTCGATCCACGTGGTTTCCTCCCTCACGTAACCATGCCGTACACTGCAACTTCTTGCTTCACGTGCTTCGCCGTGCCTGGTTGAGGAAACTGGTGGCATTTGGAAATATTACGAAAAGACCGTGTATATACTTCACCACCTAGCACTATAGTAGATTATCGACTGTCACTGCATTCCTGAAGTACGTGTAGGCTACACCCGCCCGAGTTCTCGTCGCTCAAGATGACTTCGGCGGTGGCAACATGTCGCAACTCCGGGCAACACACCCGGAAAATTCACTCTAAAGGGACTACCAGGAGTCTCGCAAACCACGACCCAATGACGTCTCACCACCATCAGCACCAACAACCTCACTACCACATCCACTACCATTACGACTGTCAGGAGAAGCACCACACACATGATCGTCTCTTGGACAAGCACCACCCAGTTTCTCTCTTCGATATCATCCCTTCCTCCTTCGCCAAGAACGGGAAGGACAAGACGAATATCCAATGGTCCCGACACTCCTCGCCTAAAACGGGCGGTCATTTTAAGATAGACTGGGCGAAGCATAACAGCACGAAGAGGTTAAATACACGAAGAGCGACGCCACTTAAAACGCCTGGGACTGGTGGTAAAAAAAGGTGAGGTGGTCCAATGAGGCGTTGGTTATAGGTACTGGTTATGGACGTTTGTTGTAGGTATTGGTATGGGCGTTTATTGTAGACGGTGGTTATAGGTGTTGGTTATAAGCATTATTATGGGTGTTTGTTGTAGGCGTTGGTTATAGGTGTTGCTTATAAGCATTATTATGGGTGTTTGTTGTAGGCGTTGGTTATGGGCGTTTGTTGTAGGTGTTGGTTATAGGTAATGGTTATGGGTGCTTGTTATAGGTGTTGGTTGTAGGCATTGGTTGTAAGCGATGGTTATAGGTATTGGTTATTTGCGTTTGTTGTAGGCGTTGGTTATAGTTAATTTTTATATTCATTAGTTATAAACATTGGTTATATTACTTAGACATTGGTTACAGGTTTTCGTTTTAGGAATTGGATATTTGTATATACTGTATTCTAGGAACTCGTTATGTGCGCTGATTATAGTCGATGGTTAAAAGGTGTTGGTTATAGCCCAGAAGCTGGTTATAATCGTTGGCTAAAGGTTTGCTAAAGAAGCTGGTTATAGACGTTGGTTACAGACAATAGTTACAGACGTTGGTATAGGTGTTAATTATAGGTTGTTGTTGTTGCTGTTCCTCAGGCTGTCTGGCCGAGCAGCCCCAAGGTCCCGAGCAAGGCCATAACCGAGCGCCCCCACAGAACCCTCCCAGCTTACCACTAATAATGCCCAGGTGACCGAAGCCACTCAAAGGCGGGGAGCTGAGGAGGGTGCGGAAACGCCCGGGAAACAAAAGCCCCACCCAAGGCCCTGTGCCCCTCAGCAATTATAAAGGGAAAGTTGAGGGGCAAAGGAAAAATGTGACGCTTTGGCTCCCAATCTGCCAGGGTTGGCAGTAGGGAGGTCAATCCACGGAAAAGACAGTCACTTGAGATCTAGAAAATATATAAGTAAAAGGAACAGTCGGAGTAAGCTATGGGTATGCCAGAGAACGCTCAACTATCATTCTGATAGACCAGCCCATCACCATTTAATTATAGGTTGGTGGTTATAGGCGTTGACTACAGATATAACTGGTGTTTATTTGAACTGGTTATAGTCTAATCTTTTGGCTTTGGTCTTAAGAGTTGATTATACGAACGTCCCTTGATTTTGGCCCTGTCACTCTTTCAACTATGGGGGACGCACTCGCTATAGGCAGTTCTGCCTTTTGCCTCCCTCAATCACATAGAAGAAAAAAAAATCATAGGCATTTGTTAAAGGCTTTGTTATGCTAATGTCAATATATTAAGATTGATGATGGTTTGAGGATTGTCTAACGATGCTTCCTTCGTTGATTCAGTTGTGTTACAAAAGAGTACAAAGGAAAACGAGCAACCACAGTTCATGCGACCCCTCGAGGTTACTTGCCCTCAAAAACATTGCTGTTCCAAGTGTTGCAACAGTATTTCGGAGAGAATGTGAGAAAGATGTGAGAAGAAAGTAATGCCCTGGGGCTTAGTCATGGCTGGGAAAATTATATTAAAATGTATTATGTTATTGAACGAACACTACTACATACAGCCACGCAGCCTTTTTTCGTCTAGATTGCCTATTTTTTGTAAATTCATTCATTTCGAAAACACGCTTTGGTCTTTAGTGTTGTTTGCAGCTAGTACAGAGAATAAACGAGGATTTATGGGCCCCTATCCAAGTGCCAAGAGGAAGTACGTGGCATCTTAAAGGCGCCATCATACAGTTGTTGTTCCCCAAGCTGCCTGGCCGAACAGCCCCAAGGCCCCGAGCAATTGGGGCTGTTCGGCCAGGCAGCTTGGGGAACAACAACAACAACAACAACTGTATGATGGCGCCTTTAAGATGCCACGTACTTCCTCTTGGCACTTGGATAGGGGCCCATAAATCCTCGTTTATTCTCTGTACTAGCTGCAAACAAAACTAAAGACCAAAGCGTGTTTTCGAAATGAATGAATTTACAAAAAATAGGCAATCTAGACGAAAAAAGGCTGCGTGGCTGTATGTAGTAGTGTTCGTTCAATAACATAATACATTTTAATATAATTTTCCCAGCCATGACTAAGCCCCAGGGCATCACTTTCTTCTCACATCTTTCTCACATTCTCTCCGAAATACTGTAGTCATACAGTAGTCTCCAGTGCTTTATAATAAACGATGGCAGTTGCCTAGGGAGCTCTTTCTACTTGGTTGTATTTCTTTGCTAGAACTCTCAAAAGTATAAAGAATTATAAACAGTTCAGAAAAGATTATTTGTAAATTTGTATAGATTCTTTTAAATCCCAATTTTTACATCATTGCAGAGTTGTTGGAATGACGAAAATATGTTATTAATAAGGATCTAATAAAACATAATATATTATCATTTTTTGCATGCATTTTGAACAGGGTAGCAAACCGGGGCAATATTGATTAAAGGCTGAGATGGGGGTTAAGGAGAATACAGGGGAAAGTGCATGAAGTTGTATTGTTTTGGCCATGTAATCGCTTCCAAGAGCATAATGGGAACTATGAGCATAACTTGCAATTTTGCATATTTAGTAATAATGACTAAAACAGGGACATTAGTTTAAGACTGGATATGACAAGTCTCTCATTTGCCAGCCTGGTTTTGAACACAAAGATTATGTAAATTATAACTGTGTTCTGTACTAAAAGTCTATTGTGGAACTTTATCCCCTTAAGTACGATGACGCCCTTTTTACCTTTTATTTTTCTGGCTAACTATGGACGATAGTATGCAGTTTAGAAGGATCAGTAGTATTGAGATGTATCATTTATCCTTCTGAGTCTTTGAGATAGAATATGATCTAAAGATAATCATCTAATGGCAACCAGAATTAGACGAAAAAATCACCATCGTGCTGAAAGAATTAAAATATGTTTTGAAATTAATTATGTATCAATACGTACGATCATAGTCTACGTGTGTTCTTATCCACACCCAAATGTTCCGGTATCGGCAACTGTGCATGACCCAGCAGCAAGTCACGGTGTTATAAAGGGTAAGTCCCGGGGCACAGTCTTATAGCACGACTGCTTGTTTGCCTCCTGTCCACCAGTTCATAACGTCAGTTAGTGTGAGTGGAGTGGGTCATGTGGGTAAAGCAGATATTACTCTGTTCTTCATATACAAGTGTGAATATAAGTAATATAGGCGGGCAAGCTCCTACGAATTAAGCAAGGTACGTATATTATTCATCCATCATTTATCTACGCTTAATATCAGCGCTTCGTATCATAACTAATGCTATGTTTGCTCTAAGCTTGCATGACATACTCTATTTTAAGGGTGTTTTTTTTATATTAAATGAAGGAATAAATTTCATATATTATAGAATGTTTATTTCATTAAATATAGAACCGGTAATGATGACTATTCCCTAGTGCTATGTTGGCTAATGAATGTTATTGTTCCCTAAAGGATGGGCAAGAAGACGACCACAGAAACCACCATAAAGAACTACACCAAGGATGGAAAGGTCAGTCTACAGTTGGTTTAGTAGGACCTTTCGCCCCATTTTGTTGTCAATATTAAGATTGTTCGTGTCATTTAGGTGTCGATATTTTCCTGGCGAGCGATAGCGAGCCTGTAATTTAAGAGAAACCGGCCTTTGGCCGGGAAATTTTTCTATCGAAAAATTTACAAATTTATCTTGAAGGAGGGTCTTGGGCGGATGTATTTTTAAGCTTGATGGAGGTCTAGTGATGGTTTAGTAGATTTACTAGACTTGCTTTGTATTATGTTTAACCCTATCAGGATACGAGGACGCCTTTTCGCTGAATTTTGGCTAACCTTAGACTAATTTAACCAGGTTAGGAAGGCCTTCTAGGAATGAAATGGGTAAAATATATCTCGACTAACTCTAACTCCCATAATTCCTTCCTGAACTGAATGCAATCGTGTACTAATGGTCAGAATAGAAGAGAAAAGTGTCCCCATTCTTGATCGGGTTAAAGATGTAGTTTGTATAGCGTATTTTGTCTGAAGTAGATTCACAGAAGTAGATGGTGTATAGTAAGCTTTATATACACACCAGATGTCCTGCATTAGAGGTCGTTGATTTAGAGTATTTTGTCAAGATCAAAGGCTAGATATTCTGCGGGAGGTTTCATGGTGTATTTGGTTTAGTGCATTAGGTATAGAGACCAGAATATATTTAAATCCAGTAAGCTTTGGTGGTGGTTATTTAAATCCAGTAAGCTTTGGTGGTTATTTAAATCCAGTAAGGTTTGGTGGTTATTTAAATCCAGTAAGCTTTGGTGGTTATTTAAATCCAGTAAGGTTTGATGGTTATTTAAATCCAGTAAGCTTTGGTGGTTATTTAAATCCAGTAAGCTTTGGTGGTTATTTAAATCCAGTAAGCTTTGGTGGTTATTTAAATCCAGTAAGTTTTGGTGGTTATTTAAATCCAGTAAGCTTTGGTGGTTATTGTCTCTAGTATGAGGATTATAGGTTAACTTTAAGGGGATAGTGGCTGGGTTTTTTTTTTGGGGGGTCTATTAATTAATTTTTTTTTTTTTTTTTAGTTTCCTCACTAGACCTTCATCAAACTTAGAAAAACAGCCCCTAGATAAATTTGTACAATTTTCGGTAGAAAAAATTCGCGGCCGAAGGCCGATTCCTCTTATAATGACAAGTTCGCTATCGCACGCCAGGAAAAAATCGACACCTAAATGGCACGAAAGGTGTTAATATTGACAAGAACTGAGGCGAAAGGTTTAAAAATCGCCAAACTAACGGAACAATCGTCTTAGAATGTCAAAACTAATATGCTAAACATGAGGGAGAAAGGGGACCAGAAAAACTAACCAACCCCTCTCAAATCAAGTAAGTTGCGGTGTCTCTGGCTCATGATGGCAGGAATTCAATGTTAGTGATGGAAGTCTAGTGACGAAACTAAAAAAATAAAATGTAGTTACATAAACGAGCAAATAAATACGTCCATCCCCCCTTAACCCTCTGTGTTATGGCGCCCTTCTCCAAGTTATTCTGGTTAACATTATATGGTTTTACTAGGATTAGGAAAGCTCTGTCGGAGATATACGCGAGATAGTTTGTACCCTAATCGATCGCAGCAGGTCCTTCCTAAGATCGGTACAGTCGATTAATGTTTGCCAGAATACAATATAAATACCGTCTAAGTATACTGAAAGGTTAAAGATAGTATTAAGAGTCCTTTATTCATCAATTCGGCACTTTATTCAGGCACAGAGTTTATTTCAAGTGGTATTTGGTGGTATTGGCAGATATACAAAAAACATTATCTCAAGTGGCTATATTTTCTTCTAAATATAATGATGATATATGAGAGAAATTCTACTCGTGACCCCCCCCCCCCCTCCCCTTCAAGGATTCATTGCTGCAAACCTTCAGTGTGTCAAGGTCGTTCCCCCTTATACCCCCCTCCCCTTGCCCATGCCACCCCGACCCCCTCTACTCACGGTAATGGGGGGGGGGGGTCAATGTGTTAATAGTATGAGAGAGAGAGAACGTGTGAGATTATATGTGTGTGTGTGTGAGAAGTATAGCCTATAGGGAGACAGACAGACAGACAGACAAATCCCCCCCCCCCCCCCCCCTACTCACGGCAATAGGGGAAGGTCTTAATGTGTCAATATTGTATGAGGGTTGGGTGACAAGGGCGATGATGATTCAGATGTGTGTGCGTTGTATGTATGTATATGTATGTGTGAGAGTGCTATGTCTGTGTGATCCCTATGTGTGTGTGAGTGATATATATGTGTGTGTGTTTAACCCGTTCAGTACCGGTGCCATTCTTTAATTATCTTCTGGCAATGATTAGACGATTTTATTCAGCCCAAGAAGGACCTCTAGCAATAATAAGGCTTCACTCTCTCAACCAACCCTCTTAACTACCACAGATCCTTCTTAAGCTGCACAATATCGTCTAATTATAGCTAACATAAAATATAACACGTCGCTGGTACTCAAAGGGTTAAGTGCTATGTGTGTGTGTGCGCTATGTGTGTGTGATTGCTATGTATGTGTGTGTGAGTTATGTGTGTGTGGCTTTGTGTGTGTGTGTGATAGACATATATGCAGTCATGGACAGACAAACAGATGACCAGGCAGAGATAGAGATACATTACCTGATCTTATAATTATATGACCCAGAAGTTCCACTGTCATTCCACTGGAGGTCTAAGGGATAACAGAGATATATTACGCCCATTTGGTTGCTTAAGGTCTTTCCTCAGTTGTGTATAATCGTCTAGTGTTAACAAGAATACAATGAGGAAATTACGCCATAATCCTCAGAGTTAGCCAGGCCCAGGAAATGTAGTGTTCAATGTTGATGCAGTAATGTTTTGCCATTTGGGGGGAGAGGGGGTTGGGGTGGGGGGTGGAGGAGGGGGATGGGAAGGGGAAGGTTAAAGTCCAAACGACTACTCACCGAAACGGTCATAATCGGAAAAGGCCACAATCCAAACTGGCCACACTCTCCTAAACCAACCTTGCTCAATATAAACTAACGAAACCTGATCTAACAAAACCAGATCTG
The DNA here is from genome assembly GCA_032716605.1 of Paralithodes platypus. Taxonomy (NCBI): domain Eukaryota; kingdom Metazoa; phylum Arthropoda; class Malacostraca; order Decapoda; family Lithodidae; genus Paralithodes; species Paralithodes platypus. The sequence continues at coordinate 4,897,293 of CM064520.1, forward strand.
ACCTGGCCTAACTTAACCTAAACTACCTTAACTTATCCAAACCTATCCTAATCTATCCTACGATTAACTTGATCTGATTTGGCCGTTTGGGTTGTGACCTTACAGGAGTGTGGCCGTTTTAGGATTGTGGCCGTTTTTTGGTGGGAAGGAATTGTTTTATTCATTCAGTATACTACTATTTTCAAAGTATGAACCGTATCAATTTTGTATTTCCGTTTGTTCCGGATTGTCGGTCTCTCTGCGGTGACTAATACGTAAAGGATATCCGTTTAACCCTTAACGCCTTTCTATATTTTATTCAAACTTGGAGTAACTGACTGTGATTAAGAGGAGGTTTTTAGTTTGCTCCCTAGACCTCCACCAAGCTTAAACAATCGCACCCTCAACACCCCTCTTTGAGATAAATTTGAAATTTTATCGGTAGAATAATGTCCTTGCCCAAGGAGGGACATCCTAAATTACAGGCTCGCTATCGCTCGCCAGGAAAAAAATCGACACCTAAATTGCACGAAAGGTCTTAAATTTTACAAATGGAGCTAAAGGTCTTAAAATCGCCAAACTAATGAGACGAACGTCTTAAAATCTCAAAACTAATGGGGCTTAACATAAGGGAGAAGGGTGCCCTGAAAAAAACTAAACAAAATTGAAAATTCTCCCCTTAAAGGTTGATGGGTTCAAATTGTGTACGGTACATACTTTATTATGAGTCATGATTGTACACACATCCTGTTTGACCTCAAACTGTTGATATCGGTGCGGTCATGGTCTGTGCCTGACACCGCATGACGTCATCAGTGTCACGTGACCAAACATCGAAAATCAAAGTTGATGTGTTTCTTCACGCTCTGATTCACGCTACCTGTGGCTATCGTTTCCTTGAGCTTGCTAGGTGGTGAGTTAACCCTGTCAAGATCCGAGTACGCATTTATTCTGTTTTCTGCCATTTATTAGACGATTTTATTCAAATTTGGAAGGGTATATGGAAGTCAGAGGGTTAGTTGAGATATCCTTTACCCTTATAATTCCCATCGATCCTTCCTAAGTTGTCTATATTTTCTAATGATACCCAGAATAAACTATAAAAATCTTCAAAGAGTTAATGTATTCAACTTAGTTTAACCCTCAACCTGTGGGTGGGGGGGGCGTTTCCTGAGTGTAGTAGAATCGTTTAGTGATTAAAAAAAAAAAAAAAGACATAATGGAATTGAAATAGTTACTCAAGATAGTTTTAACTCTTAACTGAGAGATATTTTTCGTACGATGAATATGATCGTTTTAATGTTAGCAAGAACAAAATTTAATGGAACTTGATCCGCATTGAAGGTCCTAAAGATTGTTATGATGGCTGCACTACATTTATTTTGTAATGCGTTCCGTTTGATCTAAAGTTTGTCATGCTTCAATATGTAGTCACCTACAAAAGTATTTCATTCGTAATTTGAACACTTCTTACATTCATATTAGATTAATGTAAATATCCTTATCTCTTATGAATAAAGCTTTTAATTTCATTGGGTGATTATCTGGTGCAAGCGAATGTACAGTATTTATGCAGTTAACTAATACAACACCTATTATATTATTAATTATTTGTTTGCTACTATTTGTTATAATTGAGAAAGATATTTTTCTAGGTACATCTAGATTCAAAATGTTGTCTACAACTTTATAACATTATGTGACTTAATGAAAAATAAAACCTGTTGCTTCCATTCGTAAGGTTGTACATTTATATTGTGCTGAGTTATATGGACGATTGTGTATTAAACCATTTCAATAACATTGCGTCCATTTAATTATATTAATTATATAGCAAGCGATTTTATATAGATTAAGAATGACCTCTTGCAATCAAATGGGTAATATTGCTATCCATTAAAAATTTGAATAGCACAAACTTTCTAAGCACAATATAAACATCCAATAACAACCCAAATTAATTGAAAGAATGCCGCATTGCATTTTAATTATGTAATAAGAAAACAGTCATTCTTCATTTTGAAATATTTTGTTTGGACAACATGGTTAAAGTCAACATTTAAGTCTAGCCATGCAAGCTATAGTGATGATACTATTGAGGGGGTATGGTTAGTTTTTTCTGGACCCCCTTCGCCCTTATGTTTAGCCCCATTAGTTTTTGAGATTTTAAGACGTTCGTTCCATTAGTTTGTTAGTTTGGCGATTTTTAGACCTTTCGCCCCATTGTTTTTGTCAATATTAAGATTTGTTCGTGCCATTTAGGTGTCTAATTTTTCCTGGAGAGCGATAGCGAGCATGTAATATAAGAAGGAATCGGCCTTTGGCCGGGAAATTATTCTGCCGAAAAATGTACAAACTTATCTTGAAAGGAGGTCTAAGGGTGTTTTTCTTTAAAGCTTGATATAGGTCTAGCGAGGAAACCAAAACAAATAAAATAATAAATATATGGACCCCAAACTAACCACTACCCCCTTAATACTGTATACTGAGAGGGTAATTAGCCTTGAGAAACAATACAATAATAATCAATGGTGATAAATGGTAACAGAGGTAAGACATGCAACATACGTTATTCAGAAGCAATATTGACAATATGATTAAGTCCGGTAGATAATGTTATTTACATATTTACGTTTTTTTTTTTTTTTTTTAATATGGATCTATCTAGATTCTAGTATATTATGATTTTTTGTTTTAACATTTTTGTATTCCTTTTTACCATCTTCACTTTGTTCGTCAATTCCTTTTTTAATTTGTACCTTCATCTGTTTCGTAGTTCGCAATAACCAGTCGATTTCAAGCTAGTGTATTTCTGGTTATAGTGCCAGAAAAGGACGAAATTAATGCAAACTAACTACAAACCATGCAGTTGACTAGATCATGTTGTTCTTCTTTTGTATCCCCTTTTCACTATAGAATCACATTTCAACTAGGCAGAACCCAAGTCGTCTCTGACCTGACCTACTTAACTAATTATGCATTACCTTTCCCTAAAATAAACAAATAATTAAATAAGTAAAACTAATAAATAAATCCAATATTAGACATGAAAATGCTGTGTGTTGGCATATATTGTTGTTAGTTTTATAAATTCAAGGTGAAGGTTGAGGTGATGAGGTTGTCGATGATGATGTGAACAAGACCTAGAACCCTTCAATCTACAACAAATAAAGCCTTCCCAGAGACATAAAATAAATTCATCCCCAGAGCAACCCCCCTCCCCCCCTCCTCGTCCCTTCAAGCTTAAAGAAACGCCCCATATTACCTTTCAAGATAAATTGTAGGCTTGCCAGGAAAAGTCTACGCCTGTTTTGTTTAACATCTTTTAATCCAAATATGATGGGGCGAAATGTTAAAAATCAACCAAATCATGAACGTAGTGGTATTGAGTTTAATTATTCAGCGTGTTAATTTGTTATGTTTCTATTCTTCCAGAAATTCGAGGAGACGGTTGAGGTGACGACTGTTGAGGATGATGACGGTAGTGTGACCAAGACCACCAAGACCACCACCCGCTGTGTTAACCAGGATGTCTTCTCTACCAAGGATATGTCCGACGCTCTTGATGGTAACACTAAGATTTTATTTTTAGGATTATGTCTTTTAGGGTAACATTGACCTAATCATTGGGGGATGAACCTCCGATCTTTATCTCTCTCTCAGAAACGAGTTGGGATCAATGGACAAGAGTTTTTTCTAGAGTTTTTATAGAATTTAATATTAGTCCATTGTTATTCATTGCAGACAATACTATATATTTTTTAAATTCAATATGATTTCAAATTGTTTATACGACATATAGCTTGATATAAATATGAACAATCACGTTTGTATAGTTTATATTTCTGTTCAGGAGCGAAGAAGAGCCGTGGCCGCAGAAAGTCTTCCTCCTCCTCCAGTAACGACTCTTCCCCCACCAGGACCAAGACTTCCAAGGTCAGTTGTGTATTGTGGACTATTATACGGGTGTCTCCTCTTTATTGTCAGTACTCTTCTACAATTTAAAATCGGCTTCTTCTTTTACAAACTATTATCTCTTTTCTTATCCACACACAATGATAGGTTTCCTCTTCTTAACTCTCAAACAAGGATTAGTCTCCTCTCTTCTCCATTCAAAAACAATATAAACTGCTTTGTATGTATTTGTTATATCTTTGTTTAGTTTACTTTGTCCATATGATTAACTGTTGCACCTTCCTTGACATTAGGACAAGTCGGCCAGCAAGTCGAGCGATGGCCACAAGTCCCGAGGGGGCCTGTTCAGCAAGCTCCGGAAGGGTGACGACGGCAGCAGCAGCGACGAGAGTGACGAGGAAGATTTCGTCAAGGGCGTTCATAAGTCCGTCAACGAGTGCAGGGTTAAGCATGGGGTGGCCAAACTCAAACTCAGCACGGAGGTAAGATATATTGAATTTACTCAGTTATGTTACTTTATTTAGTTAGGCTGTGTGTAATTGTTTTAGGTATGCATACGCAGAGAGAGAGAGAGAGAGAGAGAGAGAGAAAGAGAGTGAGAGTGAGAATTAGTGAGAAGGTAATAATAAGTTAGAATAAAAGTGAATGAGAGATAAAGAGTTGGTCAAAGGCGTTCACAAGTCATTCAGCCAGTGCAGGATACAGCCTAACTCAAGCTATGTACGGAGGAGGTTTATATAGTTTACAATAGATTCATTTAGTCAATTTATGTATGAGAGTGAGTGTGTAAAGGAGAAGTGCTTATAATTATCTATTTGTGAGTATTCGTGCATGGGAAATTAGATTATGACCGTATGAATTTAATGCATATCTATATATATCTATATATCTTTATTTATATACTGTGTGTGTATATATATATATATATATATATATATATATATATATATATATATATATATATATGGTTGACCGAATATATCAAGTTTAAGTGGTTAAGTGAGATGGATCGTTAACATCCTAGATATAAAATTGGTTTGAGATTGAATAGCTGTGTTTTTAAACGAAACCAATGTGAATCCCTCGGGTTAACGGATATATTGTCCATTTCCTTGCTACTAAATTATCTCCATATTACTTCAAGAATGTCACCAGGAATATGGAATATCCAATATATACAAGCCAAGCATTTCCTAGAAGTAACTTTGACCGTGGAATGTTAAGGCTGTCACTCAGGCTTAGATTGGTATGCTAAATTTATGGGACCTACCGTATAGTCACGTTTTTATTTATTTATTGTTTTTTTGTTTTGTTTTTAAACGAGAAACTGGCTTATCACCATCTTAAGGGGAGATTTTAGTTTGCTCCCAAGACAACTATCAAGCTTAGAAAAACACCTCCAAGAACCCCCCTTCGAGATAAATATGTACATTTTTAGGTAGAAAAATGTCGCTGCCGTAGGCCGATTTCTCCTAAATTACAGGCTCGCTATCGCTCGCCAGAAAGTAATCGACACCTAAATGGCACGAAAGGCTATATTAGAAAGAAAGGGGGGGGGGGGGCGGCGACAGATCTTTAAATCGCCAAACTAATGGGGCGAATGTGTTGCAATTCCAAAACTACTAGGGCTAAACATGAGGGAGAAAGGGTGTCCATAAAACCAAATAAACCCTTATAACAGTCCGATCTGAGCGTGTGGGGGGCGTGGCCTTTAATTTGGTCCTTATGTATTATGGCCGGATATCAGTTTAGGCTACTTAGAGGTTGTACAGTCCCGCTAATAAGTCATGTCTCGCCACCAAGTATGTTTTGATCAATAATTGGTATCAGCACTATCTAAGCTTCTTTCTTCATATCGAGTGAAATATACAAACATTTTCCTACACTTGCCTACCCTATTCAACATCTGATCGACATTAATACACAACACAGAGCGAGGCAAACGTAATGACAGCTGGGACATGTAGCGCCACCGTACACGAGTGATTTGACAGCTTGCGCAATACTTTATAATATGCAAATACTGCCCTCAAGCTACTTCTCTCTCGCTCTCTCTTTCTCTCTCTCTCACACACACACACACACACACACACACACACACACACACACACACACACACACACACACACACACATGACAATAGCTTTTACACGCAGCCAATTTCCTTTAAAACATTTGAGGTGTTTGGAAGTACGGTTGGAGTGAGTGTTGTGTCCGATGACCCTAAATGATTTAGATATACTGTATGTCTGGTAATTTACTTTGTGGTTAAGAGAGAGTGAGAGATAGGTGGAGAGAGAGAGGATATCCTGCATCCGTAAGTGTTTTTTTCTAGATGTCACGGACATTTTAGTTTGTGATTGGAAGTGGATAGATACATATGTAGATGGATAGAATTTTTGATAAATATATAGTTAAATAGTTTGAGAGAGAAAGTGTGTGTGTGTGTGTACTTACTCTAGTTGTATTGCGGGAGTGAGCATGCTCGTTATTTCCCGCCTCCTATATGTGTAGGTGTTATATGTATCGTTGGAATGGCTGTGGATGTGTGTGTAGTCTGTATTTTTAGCCAATTGGCGACATCGGAAACGAAGGCTTAGGGTGGATCTGTATGGTACCATTCTCACTATAGACGGTACCGTCTCGCCCGAAGGCTTAGGTAGCCATCAGCTTAGGTGAACCATATGATACCCATCTCGCCTTGTACCATTTTTGCCAACCCCAGAGGGGACGTCACAACGTCGTCCACTTATTCCAGGTACCTATTTACAGCTAGGTGAACTGAGGCTAACACATGAAAGGAGACAAGCCCAATTTGTCTCCGCCCGGCCGGGGATTGAACCCCCGACCCCTCGTGTGTGAGACGAGAGCTCTACCTACTAGGCTACGGGCTGTGTGTGTGTGTGTGTGTGTAAAATATACCTGATATAGTTTGGGATAATATGCCTACTATTATGTAGTACCAGACGACGGTATTATATTCGTCTGGGCGTGACTGTCAATACATCGCTATATTATTGTCGATACACACAGCTATATATTACCACAGGAGTATAGGGAATTGTATGTGTACAGGTTATCAGTGTAAGTGTTAATATGTGTGTGTGTTTGATTATGTCTTTGTTTGGGTGTTGGGGTCAGTCTGTTCCTTTGTGTTTGTGTACGCGTATGTTTAGTTATTTGTGCATTTGCCAGTCTGTCTCTGTGTTTGGGTGTCGGGGTCAGTCTGTATCTTTGTGTGACTCTGTGTGTTTGTCTGTGTGGCTATATCTGTCTGGCTATATCTGTCTAACTATATATGAGTGTATCTGTCAGAGTGTGTGTGTGTGTGTACAATATGATCGACCAGAGTGCCCTACTTAGAGTGGGTGGCCTCGTACTCCCTACAGTATTCATGGTGGGTATACATCACTCACTCACGCACACACTTTCATATGCTCACTCACACACACTCTCATATGCTCACTCACTAATACTCTCACTCACACACTCATTTATGCATTCACTCGTGCATCCTCCTCAACTCACTCTCACTCATACATTCACACTGTAAAGACACTCCTACATGCTCACTCACTCACTCACTCTCACTCATACCCCACAATTCACACTGTCAGACACTCCTACATGCTCATCACTCACACACTCACTTATACGTTAACTCACTCAGACACCCTTCTCAACTCACATGCACATACTCTCATTCGTACTGTACATTCACTCACTCACACACCCTTCTCAACTCCTAATGTTACTCACTCATCCTCTTCAACTTATAATGTTACTCACTCTGTCACGCACCCTCCACAACTCACAAGCTCTCATTTAATATACTATGCTGCATTATTTTATGTTGGGTATATATCACTCACTCACACACACTCCACAATTCGTACTCACATACTGTACATACGCTATAAATGCCTACATGTAAATATGGACATACGTGATTAATACAAATGTGGGTTTTTCACGTTTTATTTGTACATTCGCATGTACAATTACACTTACACACTAGGACATAAGTCATGGCCCCTTCTGATTCCTCGAACTGCTTAAATGAACCCACAACAGCCATACACAGTACTAGGTGAAGCAGTAATAAGAAGATTCGATTCTGTTCTGCATTGCGTCGAAAATGTCATACCACGATTTATGTCTTAAGCGTGTACAGTAGCCGGTACATGTCTACAGTATATGATCAACATTATGCAATCAGGGTTGATTGGGGGAGAGACGGTCACTAATATGTGGCTGAGGTGAATGTTTCAGTATATTACAGCAACATGTGAAAATCGTTCAATACAATTAATATAACATATCACTGCTGGCGATTTACAGTTGTGTTGCAAGTACAGTCACGTGTATGAGTGGCGTCCTATCTCCATAATCATATATTGGTTATATATATATATATCTATCTATTGCCCGACGCCGTGATCCCCGAAGGGGTGGACACGAACGAACCGCCCCCATGCACCTCTGTCCCCAGTCAGTCGACTCTCCTCCCCCAACCAGCACCGCCTTCGTTCATATACTTCCTCACTCCATCCTTCCACCTCTCCTTCGGTCTACATCTCTCTCTCTCTGTCCCTCCACCTCGCTCTCGTACACCCTCTTATACAGTATATATATATATATATATATATATATATATATATATATATATATATATATATATATATATATATATATATATATATATATATATATATATATATATATAATATATATATATATAAGCTCTTTAACACATATGAACACATCCTTTATGTTCAGTTTGTGTTCACGTTTGTTCTGGGATCTATCTTTCTTATATCAAAAGAAGATAAACCTAAACATGTGAAGGAGGGCAACGAGTATTTGACTGACTGTGCATGGTACAATTTATGTCAAACGGTTCGGACACGTAAAGGTAAAATCTTCTTACATTATTACCAAGAAGTTAAGCCACAAAGACTGATATGAGTCAGTGTACACTATAACACATAAGTCAGATCTCTTTCTGAACCCTCAAACTGTTTATATTACTAAAGAATTAATGAGAAGATTATATTCCGTTCTCACTCGATCATCTTAATATCATAGCCCCTTCTTAAACTACAGACAATTTACCTCTGTTGGCCATATATAGAACAAATAAGCGTCATTGTACTGAAGGGTTTAATGTGTATCTTGATAGTTAACACATATACCCGACCACGGACCACTACTGTATAATCAAGCTAAGAGGTCGTGTCCTGTCTGCCCAACATAACCTTCAGTTTCACCTCGTGACAATTGTAACAAACTGCAACATTACTGAACATGGCTCCAGTGTAAAGGCTTTGTTGATGTGTGTTTAGGGCTATTATATGAGAAGAGATACGACGCAACTATTAAATATGATTGCACATTGGATCATATACAGTATTATCGACCACACATATATATATATATATATATATATATATATATATATATATATATATACTGTATACTATGCACAAGCACACAGGCAATACATTGAATGTTACGTAGACATTGAAGTATAATGGTAATACAGAGTAAATGTACAGTACGTTCGTGTACCCCCCCCCTATCATGCAGGTGTATCCTTGAACTAACCTGCACACACACACACACACACACACACACACACACACACACACACACACACACACACACACACACACACACACACACACACACACACACACTCACTTGGACACAACAAAAACTACCACCACTACCACTACCCTTACAATAATCATGTTGGTCTTTGTTACGCTAGGTATACTTTCATTCATAATTACCCAAACCAACATATTCTCAAAACCAAGCATTGTGATGTATTTAGTTTTGAACGAAGTTATAAGGATACATTTTTAGCCAACATGATACTAATAATTTTGCAGAATCCGGTCTATTTTTTTATTTGATAAGTATGTTTGTTTCTTAGTTTAATTTAATAAATTATAGCATAAGAGGCGCCCGATTAAATTTGATAGGTAATGAAATAGATAATGAAAAACGTAATCGTTTTAAATTATGCAAATATTTTTTCAATTGAAAAACGAATAATTATAAAATTTTGAATGTTTACTGTGTAGATCATGGAGTATTTAAGCATTATATTATATATACTGTTCAGTAACACAATATAAATTGGTTATGGAATTAAATTAGTAATCGCACTTAATAGATATTTCATCTTTCTACGAAGGATTACATCTAGTATGATGGCTTAGAATATCAATCTGAATAAATTATTGATCGTAAGGTCTTGAACACTATATGTCCTTGGTCGAGAAAACACCTACAGTTCCCTGCACAAGTTGTATTCCTCTCAGAGATATTATTTATTGAATTACAAAGTGTATCATTTAATTTATTGTGTATTATTTTATTTATATGTTACATACTATGGTGAATTAACTAATACATATCAAGGAACTCTCCTAATTCAATAATACTAGTTTTACTTTCATAATTATAATCTCTGAGAGGAACAAAACTTTTGCAGGGAACTGTACATGGACATAGGTACACACACACACACACACACACACACACACACACACACACACACACACACACACACACACACACACACACACACACACACACACACACACACACACACACACACACACACACTTACTTGCGCAGGCAATTACTTGCACACTCACAAACACGTACACAAACTTGTAATCTTACATACTAACACCAAATATAACATACATATCAGAAACACATACAATATGTATATAAACATAAACACACATATATTGTTCATATGCCATACATACTAAAGATTCATAGGTGCTACTGTGCCTACTTACATACAGTACTCATAATCATACAGTATGCCGGTACGAATACGAACAAGCGCACAATCACTTACACACACAAATGCACATCCATACATACTGTACAATCATATACTAATACACACACACTAGCACACATATACTCTACATAGTCCAATAACTGGACACGGGTATTCGCTTTCCTTTGATAGTTCTCATGTTTCTAATAGCCTATGACTAGTATTAATTGTTAATTTATCTTTCTCTAGACTTCACACTAATTACCAACATGGTTTTCGGCGAACTGTTGTTTTCGGTTCACGAATCGCTTCTGACCACAACATTTAAACTTTGAATATTATTAGAATTATAGCTAAAATGAGCATCCATAGTCCAAACATTAGCTAATTTAGCCTTTATATCCAATCCTTGTTCAGTTGTGTTAAAGAGTATTTTGTCTCGCTGTGTATTCCGAGCATCACTCTTCCCGCATTCACAGTGTACAATGACACCCGTGTACAACACACATGCACACATACACACACACCCACACAAGCAACACACACATATACACACACACGAAAAAATTAATTAATGACAGACACGTAAACAACACACCCACACACACATGTACGTATACAGTGCACACCCCATCGGGCTGCCATTCTTTTAATAAACCGTTTATTGATATTATTTTTCATTTTTATTATTATTAGTAGTAGTATTACTAGTAGTAGTATTTTTACACACACAGAATTGACCGAAACCCCCACAAGCTATGCATATACAAACAATACACTCACACACAAACCAAGGTCCTGACTACCACAGCATAAAGGGTAATAACAGGCTTTCAACAACACCACCACAAATATAGGGGAGAGCTGGGAATGGATATAATGAGTTTGTTGGTTGTTGGTTTGTGTGTGAGTGTATTGTTTGTATATGCATAGCTTGTGGGGGTTTCGGTCAATTCTGTGTGTGTACAACAAGGGGGCCTTATATTATCATTGTATTTCTCTCTCTCTCTCTCTCTCTCTCTCTCTCTCTCTCTCTCTCTCTCTCTCTCTCTCTCTCTCTCTCTCTCTCTCTCTCTCTCTCTCTCTCTCTCTCTCTCTCTCTCTCTCTCTCTCTCTCTCTCTCTCTCTCTCTCTCTCTCTCTCTCTCTCTCTCTCTCTCTCTCTCTCTCTCTCTCTCTCTCTCTCTCTCTCTCTCTCTCTCTCTCTCTCTCTCTCTCTCTCTCTCTCTCTCTCTCTCTCTCTCTCTCTCTCTCTCTCTCTCTCTCTCTCTCTCTATCTCTCTCTCTCTCTCTCTCTCTCTCTCTCTCTCTCTCTCTCTCTCTCTCTCTCTCTCTCTCTCTCTCTCTCTCTCTGTGTCTCTCTCTCTGTGTCTCTCTCTGTGTCTCTCTCTCTGTGTCTGTGTCTATATCTGTCAGTCTTTTTCTATATAGTATTTAATCTTGACGTATGTCTGTTAACTGGACAGAAGATCGATGTAAGAAGGTTAAAGCTGATGTGGGTGTCTGCCAAGAGGACATAGTTTGTTGACTTATTTATATGTATTTTTATAGTGGTCCATTTCATTATTGTGTGAGAATTAAAATGGGATGAGGTTAGTTGGCCTTGTGAAAAATAGTTGGTGTCACGAATGCACAGAGAGAGAGAGAGAGAGAGAGAGAGAGAGAGAGAGAGAGGGAGAGAGAGAGAGAATGTATAAAATTTATAAAATGGATGTCTGTTATTTTCTTTCCTCCGTGCATAAGAAATGTTATGTTACAATGTTGCTTATTGCATAATTATATCTGAATTATTATGTATATAGTATTATGACATTCTCAATATATATATATATATATATATATATATATATATATATATATATATATATATATATATATATATATATATATACAATTCTGCTCTATTTGAAGCATTGGCCTGTATGTTTTAGTATATGTAAGAACGGTTTATTTTACCTAATTATGATAAAACAAAATATCTCGAAAAATATGGCCAAACACAAAACACTTATAATTTATACTTTCATGATATAAGATAATATATAAACCTGCCTTGCATATAAATCATTGATGTTAACTAGACTATTATGATAATTATACGCTATGTTTTCACCTGCCTTTTAATTTAAAGTTTTACTTGTAAATGCTAAGTTTATGATCAAGAATGGTAAGATTTGAGATATAGTGTTAAGTTTAAGAATTTATAATGGTATCCTATTTTCTTTATACAAAAGGTACAATCGGTTATTTTATATCTCGACACTTTGTAAATAAATTAGCTAGAACCAAACACAGCCTTGAGACATGAGAGGACTATTACAAATTTATCTTGAAGTTCGATACAGCTCTAGACTATTCTGGGGATGCAGTTGTCCGCTATTGTGTACATAAACAGATAGACGGTATAGATCGATGGATGAATTATTATTTAGAAAAGTATATTTATATAGATTGATAAATGATACACTGCAATAAATGTGTGCAACAGTAATATATATTCTACATTATTTACAAGTAATGATCAACTTACGTGCGTATACTAGTACGCTAGAATTGTTTTGCAATTGCATATTACAGTAGATACATTGACAGTTCGATTAATACTTATGCAGATAGATATATGTAAATAAACAGGTAGATAGATAGACGCAGACATAAACAGATATATTCAGATTGTATAGCAAAACACGTATAATATTTCTATGATAATGTTTTGCGTAAGCTGAAGCAATACTTTATGACCCAATTTAAACAAACTTCTTCCCGTGCAGGTGTTCGCCATTGTCATGGTAAGGATATCGTTGATGTAAAAAGGAAATAACTTAGTACCGACGCTTTTATAAACAGTAATTAACACGGCTTATACGGGGATCGGTAACAAATGCATATAATACGGACAGAAAATATACCTGTAGATAATTTATTTGTAAGGTAACATTATGCAAACAATTAAACCATAACTCGCTAACAAAAACACTTAACGGTGAACGGAGACAAGTGCAAAACATGGAATGCTAATTTGTTTAGTTTTTAATATATCTAATAAGTTAGTAGTGTAAATAGACAACCAATTTACTATTAGCTCTAATATAAATATATTGACACAGATTATACGGTGCTTGGGAAGAAATACACTAGAAATTAAATAACCTATTGTTAGTTACTTCATTAGTGTGATGAATTACTGTAAAAATTTAAATATACAATTGACATTAATATAATTCCAGCTTTAATGGTGATAGGGAATAGATTTAACACTTACGGAAGGAAATAGTAATGGGTTTATTAGTGAGTGTTAATGTAAAAAGGGACCCAATATGCTACTGACACTAATGCAAACAATGATAAGTTAAGCGATGAACGCACTCAGATGCCACAGTTACTAAAGAATGAATGTATAAATTTTGTACACAAGTAATAATAGATTATGTAAAAAGGAAACCCTTTAACAATGACGATAATGTAAATATAACACCGTTTTAACAGTGAACGGAAGGAAAGACAATCTATATTATTAAATCAGTTCGTGTGTCTGTCTGTGTGTTCTTAATAGGCGGCCGCAGTTTTTGACCTGGGGAGCTGAAACTTTGCATGTGGGTGTCAATTGACCTGGGTCAGGTCATAGAGGGGGAGAGGCCACGATCGGAGGTAGTTTCGAGGCCGAAATTGAAAAAAAAAAAAATGAAAAAATGGCCGTTTGGGGCAGAAGGAGGCCTCTGATCGAAAAGGTGTATGGAATGAAAGTTGTTCGCAGCCCCTCAAAATGGGGGTACGGATGAGGTCAGATCCAAAATCGGAGGTCATTTAGCGGCCGAAATCGAGGTCGCCGTTTAATGAGGCACAGGGAGGTTGAGGCCGGTGATTATGGTAGTAGTAGTATTGTGATGATTGTGGTAGTAGTGATTGATGATGGTGATTATGGTAGTAGAATTTAAACCCGGGCAACGCCGGGTACCCCTGCTAGTTTAGTTTAATTGTGGAGGCAGGTGTTGGTTTTGGCTTATATTGGTTGTACTTGAGCGATACATATATTTGTCCCTGAACCAAATTCAATATGGCCTCTAGTCGAGAAGTTCATTGCACCTCTTTGCAACATCTGTGGTAGCAAGTAATCTTGAATCACATAGAATTATCCCTTTCATCACACACATGCTACCAACACTCCCACGACCCAGATCCAATGACTCACAGGTGTCCAGTACTTACTTAGTGCTACGTCACGCTAGATTTTTCGTGGTTAATATGTCACTGGTCTTTTAAGCCATTTGGGACACTGTGATGCGAATGTAACTCCTTTTCACTAGCAAAGCTAAAAATAAACCTTGGTATGAATTACGTAGTCCATGTGAGAGATCCGCCGAGCGATGGGGGTTGGTTTGAATACCTTGGTTAAGAATTGTAGCAAGGTCTTATTCTGTAGTTGCTTTAGTTAAACTCCACCGATTACAGCATGTATGCTAAAGAATATGTCTAGCAATAAACAACATACATAATTTAGATCTGGAAAGTTTACATCTTAATTATATTATGTTTACTCAGCTTGTTCAGCGTTTGCTTAACTGAAGCTCCAGTTACTCGATCATAACCTAGATTATTATGACCAAGTTTGTAAGCTAGTGTAGCATAGTGGCATCATAGAGTGTATGCTATATAGCTGATTAGTTGTAGATAAGGTGGTGGTTATATTAACACACTAACGACTAATATTTTACTCCCCCCCCCCCCCCACCTCTCCTCAATTTTCTTCTGTCTCCTCTTTGTGCTTATTTTACTTTTTTCACTTCGTTTCAATATGTTGTCATTTTTCAATCTGTATACATTTCACCTTGCTCTTTGCCATCTGCTTTGCTATGTATCTTGCCTATGATATGATCTCAACTTTTGTTTGTCTTCAATCAATTTGTACTAAACTAAATCTGCTCATATATTGTAATTTTTTTGGTCTTATATTTGTCCTGTATATCTTTATATGTGTAACTTTCTTTCATGACTATTTTCTCCCACAACCTATCCTGGTTTGGTTTCTTTAACTGGGTTTATTTCTGTGGATGTTCCTCTGTGCAACCTTCCTCTTGTGCGTGTCCCCTCCCTCCTCTGTTGTTTGGACGCCCTCTCCTCCTGCTTGTGATCTTCTTGTGGACCCCTGTGTACCTGTTCATCGCTATCTGCACCCGTCTATCTGATGCCCGTCTCTGCAACCATCTGCCTAACCCTGTTCCTGCCCCTGTCTACCCCTGCAACCATCTTTCCATCTCTGGAACTGTATGTTTATCCATGCAACCACCTATCCGCCTCGACCCTTTCCTGGCCGCTTTTACAATCGTCTGATCGCCTTTGAAACCGTCAATCCACCTCGGCACCTATCTACCCGCTTTTTACTCCCCTGTCCACCTCCATTTGCATCTGTACCCGTCTGTCTACTCCTGTCCCCGCTCCTGCTCGCCCTTCCTCTGGCACAGATGACCAAGTACGCCAAGCAGTGGGCCAAAAAACTAGCAGCTGATGGCAAGATGTCCCATCGACCGGACTGCAAGTACGGGGAGAACGTCTTCTGCCTCTCTTCCAACTCTAAGACTTTCAAGGTTTGTTTGTGAATTAGCTTTATCTAATATATCTACCCAAATATATATAGCTTAGCGACTGATTTAATAATATATTTCTTAACAACCCAGATATTTTGCCTTTGGTAGCCTACAATCGTGAGCTATAATGTTTGTGCAGGTAGATTCAATGAATTTGGGATTTTATTGCAGTTTGCAATAGAAGTTTACTATATTTTTTATTTATCATGTCCAATATCCATCAAATAATATATCACATTCTTAGCACAGTGAATATAACAGTGTGGCTACATATTATCCTTGTAAGTTGCATTTAACTTTTGTTTTCTTTACAGGTGAATTCTAACGAGGTTGTGGACAGGTGGTACAAGGAGAGCGAGAACCACAAATTCGGCGTCGAGCCAGATGCGACGCTGCTCAAATCAGGTAAGGCACAATCTTAACCCCTTCAGTAATATGGTATCAATTCCATGCGTTTTTGCTTACTCTAGACGATTTTGTACATAATACAAAGGACCTAGAGCAATTATAGGTGTAAACTCGAACATATTTAAGCCTTTGACTCCAAAAGTTTATCCCTAAACTTAATTAATATCGTCTCGTAATAGCCAGAATATTGTGAAAGAATGCATTATGGTATACTGAAAGATTAAAATCTTCAATGTAGTGACGACCTTTTTGTTTTATTTTGACATGAATAATATATTTTTAGTTTAGCATAACAAACCATAATTACAGTTGAAAAGGGCCACTTTGTGCTATTGCGAAACTCTTTACTTAAACCTTTTTTTTAACTAAGCCAGCGCCCAACCCATCACGAATCAGAGTTATTATACTTTACCTTGATATTAAATGTTACCAATAACCCACCTATCACACACTACTTACCTGACTATGTGGTAGTGGACCCAGAGACTTTACTTGTCACGAATCAGAACTTTTACATTTTACCTAATCTTATAGTTAGCCATAGCTATAAGTCAGAGCCATTATGCCTTACCTTATTGTATATCTATCTTAGATCTTTGCCCTTCATGTGTCAGATCTTTTCATTGGGAAGAAGTGGCACTTTTCACAAACAAATAACCTAACTATAGGTAGCGCCAACGAACTTGACAATAATCTTGACCCCTTAACTTCTTATAACTCTAAATTAATTAAAGCTATCAGGCTGACGTTATCATTTGGGAAGAGTCCATCAGGAAATAGGTGTGGATATTTACAGAAAGTTTGCTCTAGGCCCTTTTGAGTTACAGAGAGGTCAGTAGGGATCAAGATTATTGTCAAGTTCGTTGGCGCTACCTTATAGTACAGTAGTAGTAAAACTAGTTGTCGTAGTAGTAGTATAGCTATCCTAGGGGTCTTGCCATAACATGAATTAAAGCTATGATACCTTACCTGATCTTACAGTTATAACAAAACTGATTGCATAGCTGACTCTGAGTCCTACCACATACATGCATACTATTATTATGTTTCATCATTGCAGGTCATTTTACTCAACTAGTATGGAAGGACAGCAAGAAGATGGGTGTGGGGAAGGCGAGGAGTGCTGAAGGGACCAAGATCTTCGTGGTTGCCAACTTTGATCCTCAGGGCAACTGGAGAGGACAGTTTGCTGACCAAGTCCCGCCTGTGGGGTAAGAAGGATGACAAATTACCTGTGGGTGTGTGGGTGTGGTGTGGGTGGGTGTGGGTTTTTTTTTTTTTTTTGTTCTTCTTCTAAGCTAATTAATATTCGATACTGATAGTAAATGAAATCATATCAGATTGAGACAATATTCTGGGGTACTATTATGTACCTCCCTCTCCACCCCCCTCTCTCCTAGTTATGCCTAATATCCTAATCTCTTCTAAAGATGTATGTTCTACCCTCTCTGGGCTTAATACTAAGAAGGCGTACGGTCCGGATGGTGTTCCTCCTGTTGTACTAAAAAACTGCGCTTCCGTGCTGACGCCCTGCCTAGGCAAACTCTTTCGTCTGTCTCTTCTCTAACGTCTTCCCTTCTTGCTGGAAGTTTGCTCTCCTTCAACCTGTCCCAAAGAATGGTGACCGCTCTCAACCCTCCAACTATCGTCCAATTGCTCTTTTCTCTTGTATCTCTAAAGTTTCTGAAACTATTCTTGCTTCCAAATTTCTTAAGCATTTCTCTTCTCATAATCTACTCTCAGATCGCCAGTATGGCTTTCTTAAAGGTCGCTCTACTGGTGATCTTCTTTCATATCTTACCAACTCTTGGTCATCCTCCTTTCGGGACTTCGGTGAGACCTTTTTTATTGCACTAGACATATCGAAGGCTTTCGATAAAGTCTGGCACAAATCTTTAACTTCTAAACTACCCTCCTTTGGTTTCTATCCCTCCATGTGTGCCTTTCTCTCTAATTTTCTTTCCGGCCGTTCCATAGCTGCGGTTGTGGATGGTCATCGCTCACTTCCTCATCCTATCAGCTCCGGTGTTCCTCAGGGCTCTGTCCTATCTCCCATTCTCTTTCAAATTTTCATAAATTATCTTCTCAACTGTACCTCCAGTCTCATCCATTCATACACAGACGACTCTACCTTACACTACTCAATTAGTTTTCCTGAACGCCCCAGCCAGCAATCCCTCAAAGACAAATGTAATGAAGCCATGCAACACCTATCTTCTGATCTAACTACTATTTCCAATTGGGGCAGAGAAAACCTTGTTGCCTTTAATGCTTCCAAAACCCAATTTCTTCATCTTACTACCCGTTCAGAACTCCCAGAGGACTATCCCTTACAATTCAACAATACAAAAATCAATCCTTCATCTTTTCAATATTCTCGGTGTCTCTTTTTCTTCTGCTCTCACTTGGAAGGACCATATTACCAGTCTTGCTAATTCAGCCACCCAAAAGCTGGGTGTGCTCATCCGCCTCAAAGGGTTATTTACCCCTGCACAGCTTCTTGCTCTGTACAGGGGCACAGTGCGTCCTTGTATTGAGTATTGTTCATATGTGTGGGGAGGATCCTCTCGCACCGCACTCCTAGACAAAGTAGAAAGGAAAGCCTTTCGTATCGGTAACTCCCGCCCACTCACCAACTCTCTGCAATCTCTCTCTTCGCCGCAATGTTGCATCTCTCTCGCTTTTCTATCGCTACTATAATAATCAATGTTCCTCAGAGCTTTCCCAGTGTATAACACCTCTACGTAGGGTACGTACTACGTAGTACCCGTCTTGCAACACAATCTCACCCTTACTCTGTGCAACTCTCCAACCCAAGAGTGAAACAGTATTATCAGACTTTCTTCTATTCAACTGCTGAGCTCTGGAACTCTCTCCCAGAATCAGTCTTACCCTCTGCCTATGACTTAAATTTCTTCAAACTCCCTGTGTCCAGGCATTTTGGCTCGAACGTCCCTTGATTTTGGCCCTGTCACTCTTTCAACTCTCGATACTCGAGAGTACAGGCAGTTCTGGCAGTTCTTCCTTTTGTCTCCCTCACTCACATAGAAAAAATATATATATATATCGTTATCATCTATATATTTATGGTTATTAATAGTATTATTATTATGATCTTTTTCAGTGGTTTCCCCAAGTCAGCGTCCTCCGGCAAGATCTCTCTCTTCAGCGGAAAGTCTCACAAGTCTTCCGCCTCCAGCGACTCCGATTCTTCCTCCGATGAAGAAGATTTTGCCGAGGACTGTCTGAAGGCCCACAACACCTACCGCAAGAAGCACGGGGCACCGCCACTCAAGCTTAGCAAGAAGGTCAGTCACATAGACGTTTTTACCGTGTTCATGCACGTTTATTGCCATATAGGTTTTTAGCGTGTTTTTGTACATTTATGCACGTTTATTGCCATATACGTTTTTAGCGTTCTTATGTACGTTTATGCACGTTTATTGCCATATACGTTTTTGGCATTATTGTGCAAGTTTGTATGTTCAGTTGCCAAGATATGAACCTGGGACAACTAATGTGAAGAGCCACCTGCATTTAACCACCACACAAGGTTAGGAATAGCATTAAGGGGGGATGGTTCATTTTTTGGTCGATTGTTTCCTTTATTTAGTACTTTAAAAAAAAAAAAAGGAAAACCAAAAAACAGGATCCCCCTTTAAGATATATTTGTACACTTACTCCTAAGTTACAGGTTCGCTATTGCTCGCCAGGAAAAAATCGACACCTAAATGACACAAAAAGTTTTAATATTCACAAAGAAAAGGGGCGAAAGGTCTTAAAATCGCCAAACTAATGGGCCAAACTTCTTAAAATCTGAAAACTAAAGGGGCTAAGCATAAGGGAGAAATGTGTGCAGAATAATTTAGACCATCTCTCCTTTATAAAAATACATGGCCTTATTAGGAAAGGGTCATCTCACACACACACACACACCTTGGAACTATATAGACTTAGAGTAACCTGTAAAAGTACTATGCCCTGTTTATTTTCAACTGACTGTAAATTGCAAAGTTCCTATCAAGGTTTCACAGTTATTTGAAGATTTTGTAGGAAAATATGGTGCTAATTATATAAACTTGGTCTTAATAATTATGATGCAGAGACGTACTGGTTTCTTATTTTGCCATTAACTATCGAGAAATTAGCTGCCAAGGGATTCAATTTACCGTCAGATGAAATGAAACTGAGTATAAATCCTGTCACTTATTCACAGCATTTGACCCAGGTTCGTGTTTTGGCAACTGTGTGCCTTTCTTCATTTTATTATAAGTAGCAGCTCACGGTTATTATCCTTTCAGTATATGTAGGCCTCATTAATGTTATTCTATCATTAGACGATTTTATTAGGTTTGGGAATTATCTCTGGGAATCAATAGGGTCAAGACTAAATAAATTAATCTTCTGAATCCCACAGTCCTTCCTAAGCTGAATAAAATTGTCTCGGGTTAACCAGATTATCATGCAAAACTGTGTTCTCATTTAATGAAAGGGTTCATCTGTTGTAAAAGTGAGGATCTTTATCACACACTTTATTATTTATCTTTTATTCCTCTAGATTAGATAATTAGAGAATACAAAAATATGAAGGAGATGGGGAAGGGATGGAAGATATTCTGAGGTGACAGACAACCACTTTTGGTTCCCAAGGGAGGGATGCATTGTGTGGGGTGAAGCCCATAAATGATAATATCTAGTGTGGGGTCATTGTGAATGTGGGACTCCAAAATTAGGTTTATATTTTATCATTAGGGGTGTATAGCCCATAAGAAATATCCCTCTCGTATAGAGCCTTTGAGGTATGGTCCCTGGTATAGGATCTTCACATCTTGTGGAGTCCCAATTGGAGAGTCCTTACTGTCGAACCCCTAAAGAGGACCCTATAGTGTTGTCTAGTATTACCGGTACCTGATTTCATCTCTAATTTAGAAAAGTTTTATTAATCATATTACATCTATTCCTTTATTAAGTAAAGTATTCTTAATGTGTCAATTAATTGGTAAAACTCTAACAGCTAACGAAGCATGCTAAGGAGTGGGCGGAGACCATTGCCAAGAAGGATGTCCTCCAGCACCGTCAACCCAACGACCACGGCGAGAACCTGTACTGCGCCTGGTCCTCCAACCCCAAGCACATGATCAAGGCTCAGGAAGCCGTTGATTCTTGGTACGAAGAGATAAAGTTCTTCACGTTCGGCAAAGAACCCAGGGATCTATCCGCCGGTAAGTTATTCTAACATTTACACGGTTAAATACACTTGTACACAAAATGGTTAGATAGATATAGATAGGTATATAGATTAACGGATAGATAGACTCAATTGCTTCCCAGATACAACCATGCACTATTGTAACGAAATTCTTTGAATAGGGTTAATAGGAAGAAGTCGAGATATGGTTCAGAACTGTTAGAAAGTAGGTTGAGAAATGCAAATTAACTGGTATTGGATAGCTTTGAGCAGCGAGGAAGTTTTGTCTGAGAGTGCAATTGCCAATTGATTAAGTTATGCTTACACTTGGTTAGTTGGAAATGTCAAGGGGGAAGTAGATATGTGGTACTTCAAAGTTAAGTTCTTCCTGTTTAGCTGGGATCCCAAGGATCAATCCGCCAGTCAGTTTATCTATCTTCTACAATGGGTGAAGTTTGGTGTACACCTGAATAAAATTTACTGAATGAATTTACTTAATAAACTTTTGGTACAGCGAGCTGAATATTTTCTCATTCAACAAGTAGCCAAGGAATTTATCCACCTGGGAGTTGGATGAACGTCTTGTACGACTAATTACATAAGCTGAATGTACTGGTTAATCATAATCAGATGTGAGATTACGGTACAGAGAGAATAAATTTCAAAGCTCTAGCTTCTTTTTTTGTTTTTGCAGTGGCATGATGTGTTAAGCAATGTATTTTGTAATATTAAATCACCTAGTAATAACTAATTTAGCTATTAGTGCAAGAGACAATAGGGTCGTACCACAAGAAGATTAAATTCTTCACTTTTGGCAAGGTTTCCAGGGACCTGGCAGTAAGTTTGTCAATAATCTAGAATGAATGGTTTTGTTTATGCTTCGGTTGTTGAGAGAGCGAGTGAGAGAGTTGGTTAGTTAATTCACAAATTTTAAGGACATAATTTGTGTGTAACTTATGTTCTCTTTTTCGCTTCTCAGGCCACTTCACTCAGGTAGTGTGGTCAGACAGTAAGGAGCTTGGCGTCGCCGTGGCTCGGGCCAAGTCCGGGAAGCTCTATGTGGTGGCCAACTACAGCCCCGCAGGGAACTTCGTCGGGAGCTTCGCCTCCAAGGTCCCCAAGCCACAATAAGGACCATTGCTTAGTTACGTTCAAGTTTTCGAATTGGTTCCTGATGATGCAGTTCGATGCCATTGATAAGGCCATTGTTTTCAGTCATTAGTGTTCTGGTTAGTTCAGTCAAAATATAATCTCATAGCACATGTAGTGTCCATGAGGGCTTCAATGCCAAAGTATCCAATATACAATAAGGACCTTCCATTTCTTCAGGTAGTTTAATTTTTCGAGTGGCTTCTGCAAACTCAATTAGTTGTCTAATAGGCACATTTTTCAGTTAATAATATTTGGTTTACTCATGGCAATACTAATGTTATCCCACTAGTAACACCAAACTATCAATCTCAACTTACTACTTGTAAACAATATATTATATCACATTCTGTACTTTCCCATACAGAATAAGTCAAGTTTGCCTATACTTAGAGCTAATTAATTATCAGGGAATTTTAACTACCAATAAAATATTTAAAAGGAGGAACCAATTGACAATATATTTGATATGTAATGACTAACTTGAAATAATTTAAGACTGATAAAAATGGCTGTAAGTCAGAAATGGAGTATCCTGGTGTCTAAGATGTAAAGATATAGTCATAACCAAAGTCAAATATTATAAGGCATAGGATTATATGATTTTAAGAGTAAGATGTATACTTTATAAATAGCAAGTGATTATGATGGGCTAGTCTACCTTTTCCACATTGTAGGAAACTGTAGGGCATTATACTACTCGATATTTTTTCCTCGATTTTATTTTTATTCTTACTTTTACTGGAAATTTTGTGTAGAGTTTCCCATACAGCCATGCCTAAACTTTGTTTTTATTGATGCATGATTAAGTACCCTTATAGGCTTGTACTGCTCATTATTAATGCATTTATAGTATATAAACTTTAATTTGGCAAAGGCTAGTTCCCCCAGAAGAGTTTTACTGGTATGCATGTACTCTGCAAATACATGGAGCGTTATCGTTTAATGTTTATCAAGTGTGGTTTGGCCTTATATATGGCTACCTCAACTTACCGGTCAGTGCCAACCTCTAGTGCTCTCTTAAAGGACCTGGGACAATGGATAATAATAGCATTTGGAAAGCAGCACTTTATTGACAACGTTTCGCATATGGCTTCTGGTCACTTCTTTGCGTATTTCTGAAACGTAGTCAAGAAGTGCTCCTTCCCGAATGGTGTTTTTATTCATTCTGTCAACGTTTCGGAGTTTATATCAACACCTTGGAAATATAAATGCTATTCTTTAAAATAGTGATTAAAATTGTGATTAAAATTGTCAACAATATGGAGCAAAGCTAATGGCTTCTCTTTACTCGTAGGTGACAGAACCTGGAAAAATGTATCCTTGTAGTCGAACGTATCTTCATCCCTAGTTACCCTATAATAACAGAGATCGGCCACCCTCCCCCATATTGGTGCCATTGCTGTCAGTACCCTCTATTTAGACTAAACTTTGTCCATACCTATATTAACCATTCGGCAATACTAGTGCAGTATATATATTTTGGTCTTTGGATCTCAATTCTACATACTCCGAAATAAATATACCCTCATAGTTTGATAATTACGGCACCATAATGGCGTCCAAAGAAAAGGCTGGCCGCTCTCTCTTACTATAGGATCTTTACCCAGCCCTACATTCCATTGTTTATCTGTGTATATAATCTATCTGTATATTATAATCTCTCCGTATTTAATCATTCCCATACACATAGACATAATTTATGTTTCATGTATTATTTATGCAGTAGGAGAGGCGTCTTGTTAAGGCAGACAGGGTACCTGAAGCTACATGCAAGATATAGTGGATACTGTATTGTTAATGATATCAAAGTCACCATTTCAGTAACGTCGCCAGTTGTCCAAAATATCAACAATATATGTTATCAGTTTCCCCAATAGGCTAAGCTCAAGAATAAAGCGAACAATAAGTATCCAGATTGAAAGTAATAGCATAATGACATGCCGCCCCTATAAGAGCTCAAGAGTTTTGTTATGGAGCTCAGTGGTCTGGTTAAATGAATACAAATATATTCAATGACATTTGTGTGCATGAGTTCAGTGTAAATACATTTATCAAATGATCAGTTTATATACCTATGAAGCTCTATGTTCATTATCCTAGAAATGATAAAAATACTGAAGTGGTGACTTCGGTGTCGTAGGATACTGTAGACCCGTTGTAGGATGTTATAGCTGTAGATTGTCAGTTGGCAAGATTATTTGATTCATCTTGTACGCTGGAAATATGTATTCATTAATAGTAAAGACAAATGTACTGAGCAGTATATCTTGTGAAAAGTATGTTATTTTTGGTAGCCTTAGTGTGATATGATAATCACCCAAGATCACGAGCTACAGACTTCGTTAAATAAGTATCAATGTTCAAGTATACACATTGTAAGTACCTGGAAAAAAGACTAGAGAAAAGTTAAATTCGAAAACTTATTTGCCAATTTTTGCCTATGCCATCAAATGTGTTTCGAAAGACAGTACAAAGATCGATACTTCAAAAACTACTTAATTTTCGTTTTGCCTAGTCACAAGTCACCACCGATTGGTCATTGTGAATCAACACGTATTTATATACAGCCAGATAAAAAAAATCCTCAAGGGGTAGCCATGCCAGAACAACTATAAGAATTCCACTCCCGAACGGTGTGACATGGGCAGTTTTCCGGCATTATTTCCAGCCAATAACTTATTTTGGCTTGTGAATCTTGGTGAAAAATAAGAACAATTAAGAAGAACAAGAACAAGTAGACTGACATGAGTTATCTTAACCCTATTTGGTCCGAGGTGGTCTTTTTGGACCTTCCTTGTTTCGCTCCATTAGTTTGGACGTTATACCCCATTAGTGTGGCGATATTAAGACATTTCACCCCATTCAGGTATCGATTATTTATGGGCGAGCATTAGCAAGCCTGTAACTTAGAAAAAATTGGCCTTTGGTCGGGAAATTTTTCTATCGAAAAATATAAAAAATTAGCTTGAAGGGAATCGGTGTGGGCTTCTTTTAGTTTGAAGGAATTCTAGGCAAACGTTTTTGTTAGCTTAGGGGACAAACTAAAAATCATTGCTTGTTTGTTGAAAATGGGAAAAGCAATCCAAATCTTCAATAAAAAATTAATCAAATATCATAAAAAACCCACAAGATGTTGGATCAGAAAGTATTAAGCCTCTCGTTTGGTTCTGACAGAGGCCATAACGAAGTTAGTCACGCGGATCGATTTATACACTCGGGTACTGAACTATATAGTGTAGTACCTTGAGTTGATGACGATCGTTTACAAATCATCAACCTAAATCAAAATCAACTTAATTATAGTGACAAGTGTCGCCCGTGTCGCCGCATTTCAATTTTACTAGGCTGCCATTTTCCTTCTATCTATAGTATAATCTGTTAAAGTTGTTCTACAGATATCACACAACTCTTTCAGACCAGCGACCGTGCTTTTGTTTTTAGAAACCTTTAGACAATCACATTCAGCTTAGGAAGAACTTCTTAAAATCAATGAGTTAAAAAATATGTATTAACCCTTGACTATGAACAATTCTTCTTAAACTCAATTAAATCGTCAGAAACTTGCCAGAATATACAGTTATAGAGATAAGGTGATCTTAACGAAAGCAAATTAAGGTGGTTCAATTGACAACTTGATAGGAGCCATAAAATACACTGTAAAAGTCAAGGTTATAAAAAGGGGTATAAAACACGTATATAAAGTCATCGGGTATTTAAGTGACTACCTCTCTATCCTTATGTTAGATGGGTTAGTACGGACAAAATACCATTAAAGGAGTATATTATTACGGACACTTTATTTACCCTGTTCATACCTTTAAGTTTTGACAGTGTACTCCATACATTGTAACCTGCATGTAACCAAAGTATAAGAATCCAAATCAATGTACTATACTCCGATTTGTTGCTGCAGAATAAAATCGAAATCACTCAAGGATTTTTATTGAAGCTCCAAACTATAGTTCATTCATAATAAGTAGGCCAGAAATCGTAACCCCTACCCTCTGTAACTCAGAAAGGTCTAGAACAAATGGGTTGTAATTCTTCACACCTATTCCCTGGCAGACTTTCCAAATGGTAGAAATATTTGTTTGATTACTGTAGTCTCTCCCTCAATCAATCTTTCCTTTTTTTCTACCTTTCCTAGCCCTAATCTACTGTGTAAAATCTTGGTTTTATTTATATTAACTCTTAACCCTTTACTTGCCATGCCCTCTCTCCATCTTCTAAACTTGGCCTCGGCATTCCGCGCACTATCTGCGATAAGTACTAGGTCATCTGCGTATAGCAGTTCCCAGGGGTGCCCAACTCTGAAATCACCAGATAGTGCCTCCAGAACCATAACAAAGAGGAGAGGTCTTAACACAGAGCCCTGGTAGACTTCAACGCAAACTGTAAATTCCTCACTCGTACACCTTTCACCTTCACTGCCGTTCGCGAGTCCTCGTACATTTTTATTATCACACGCATCAGCCACTCCTCTACACCAAGTTTTCTCATAGCCCACTTCACAAAATTCTCTGGCCACCCTATCAAAGGCCTTCTCCAAGTCTACAAAGACAAGATACAGATCCCTATCTTTAAGTAGATATCTTTCCTGCAACTGCCTGACTATGAAGACAGCGTTGGTTGTGCCACGTCCTGTCATGAAACCAAACTGCATTTCGTCGATAGAAATGCTTTCCCTGATCATACCCTCTCTCACAGACCTTCAAGACTTGGTCGAGCATTTTCAGGCCCCTATAATTTCCCCTATCTAATGAGTCCCCCTTGCCCTTATATATGTTAACTATTACACTTTTGTGCCATTCATCAGGAATTACTTCCTCTCTAATAATGGAGTTAATTAGTCTTGAAATCAACAAAATAGAGGGGCGAACGTCTTAAATTTTCTTAAAATTAATAAGGCTAAACACGAGGGAGAAGGGTGTCCATTAATAAAATAAAAAGCTGTGTACGTGTATGCACCTGATTTTTCCTACCACCCCCTGGTCAAGTGGTGGGACTGGATGCTTTCTTGCTTAATGCTTTCAGTAATAGGAGCGCTCACAAATATGGACTTTTGAGGACATTGTGTTAGTCATGTGATGAATGGCTTGGAATAGGGCACAGCTGTTAAATAAGCACATTTCAATGCTTACATTTGTTCAACGAAGCTATCCAAGATCAACAGGCAGAAACAGTAAGTGGATTTTCAAATATATCAATGGACACCGGCAATATTTGGATGATCATTATAGCCAATACCTAGCCATCAATCAAACGAATCTGACAACAAATGTCACCCATGTGGTATCTGTGAAGGCTCCTAATGGGGAAACCATTCTTCATTGTATCTTGTGATTTGATGCATCTATTCAGCTTAGGAATATACTGTGAGAGTTGGAGGGCTATTTAAGGTAGATTTTACCCTTCTGTCTCTTGAGTGTTGGAAATTCTTCCAAAACTACATAAAATCACAAACTCGCCTTATGATAGCCAGAATATAACAGAATGACGTTCTAATACTGGAGAATAAACAAAAAGCAAAGTTCCATAGCAATGTTTTTCTTTGGAAGCAAATCTGTAATACAAACTAAATGTTCTGTGTATGTGATTAAAATATCTGTACATACGTGTTTTGCAAGTATTTTGAATTATTAAAATATGGAAATGCAGCTAATTAGATAACCTAAACACTTTAAGCTAACTTATACCTATCCTAACCCTACCTTCCAGCATTCCTATGTACAGAAAACACACTTATGATTATAAATGCCGAATACTTAACTCCTGCATTATTTAAGGACGCACCTTTACACTTTAATTTTGTTATCATTACACGATTTTATATAATTTAGGGAGGATCTATATGAATCAAAAGGGTAAAACTATCTATTAACTCTCTAGCTCTCACAGATTCTTTCTAAACTGAATAAAGTCGTCTAATAATAGCCAGAATAAAGTGTCAAAGTGCTTCATAATCCTCAAGGAGATAATAGTAGTAGGTGTAAGTAGAAGGTTGGGAGACATTGCTCTCTATTGGTAACATCATATTTGTATCGCTTTTTGTATCAAACTTTTGTTATTTGCATTGTTAAATTCTGCAATAGGATTAATTTTGAGTAGTTTTAGGTCAGGATTGATACGGAATTACTATAGTCGGTTGTGTTTCAGCTGACGGTAAATTTAATCCCTTTGCAACTGATTTTTTCTATAATTAATAGAAATACTCAGAAAATGATATATCTTTGCATTATAATGTATTGCCAAGTTTCACCAATTATACATATTAGGATATAAAACCTTTGAAATAGCTGATTAATTAAGATGGGGACATGACGTTGTACCGTTACCTAGAAAAAACAGTCTATTGATTAGCTAAAGTTAAATTGGTGTTATCAAATTATTCTAAGTTATTACAGAAAATATCTGTCCCTGGCGAAAATGGAAAGATCGTCACTCTAGGCCACCATTACAAAAACTACAACACGCAGGCTAGTGTGTGTGTGTGTGTGTAATTATGATGGTGTGTGCAATGTAAACAAAAAAATCATATTTAATTAAAACAAAATGAAAATAATATATATTAGGGGATTTATCTCATCTCGTTGTCATTGCCCTATTGAGCCTGTGACGGGTAACTCGAGAGAGTTACCCAGCTTGGTAAACATCTAGCTGTGATTTATTTTAACTTAGTCATGATCTCTCATGACTTCGCCCTTGATCACTTCGTTGGTGCTGCAGTAGCAGTTCTTGCCTCATCCTTCGTCCCTGCCCTGTAAGTGTTCCGCTGTGGAGCTCATGTGGTTTGGCTGAACTGGTGACATGGCGTGACATGTCTGCGTGTCTTAATTCACCTTCATAGATTTGTTCGCCTCCTGCCCTTCTATCGTGTCTTGATTAGCTGTCCATCTTGCTCTAATCCTTCGGGCCAGCCCTGTGAGAGATGTTTTTGGGGAACTCAGTGGTCTGGTTAAACAACTTTATTAATGCAAAAAAAAAAAAAAAAAAAAAAAAAAAAAAAAACACTTCCACTAAGTGGCTTAGGACCATTAGCACTAAAGGAACAGACCTAGAGCAGTCCCTCACCTGGATGGCAGTTTTATCACTGTTTTGCTATTTTCTTTACCCCTGTGGCGTCCGTGCCCAGAAGCATACCAAGCACAGGAGTGTTTTGAAGATAGGAACCAGTGGTCCACTGCTACAGAAGCTGAATGCACCACCAAAGTGGCGGGCGGTGGGGTCACCGCATCCCTACTCCAAAATAAAAAGAAATTGGAAAAGATTTTAGTTAGTGTAGGGTGTGTATCGCTTCATTTATCTTAACCATCCCACTTCTTTACAATTTGTTTGATGAACATGGGATTTATCAACTAGTTTATGATCCCTTTGGGGATCAAGGCATCTAGCAGTTAATATAGATAGGTTAGTTTGGTTATTTGCTTCCCAATGGTCATATTTTGAAGGTAAATAAAGTCTGAACACCGTAAGTAACCTTGTTGCATTGTAAGACCTAAAGACAGGATACTTTCCCATCACGCCTCGTATACTGTATAATTATACAGTACTGTATACTGTACTGTATATTGGCAATGAAAGTTATAAAGACAACTTCCCGTTTACCCACTAGATTTCTTCTCAATCTCGGTAATAATTCCTAGTTTTCCTTTGTTTAAGTAATTGTAAAAACTATTTTAGACACCAAGTACAAGGTGATTAATGGTAACTAATAACTTAAATAACCTAATAGACGTAGGTAAATTATTTTCTTTAGGATTTATAAGCAGTTCACTGTCATTGGATATTGCACTAACGACTAAGCTCGTACCTCTCCAGAAGATTGATCGTTGTTGCTGAAGGAATGTATACGTGTGAGTGTGATATATATTATATAATGTGCATTCAACTAGTTTTTTCACAACAACCCAGCATGCAATCGCTCCAGAACTCACCTAACAGGGCATTGGCACACCTATCTTCTGATCTTTCTACTATCTCTGATTGGGGCAAAACTCAATTTCTACATCTGTCTACTCGCGATCGTCACAACCTTCCAGAAAACTATTTTAGTTTGCCTAATATTATTTCATTGGTAGTCGTTTTCTTTATTATCAATAATATAAGAAAACTAAAATTACTACGGTATCTATTTGTTCTATTACTAGACCAGCACTATAACCACTGTGACAGTAGAGGTACCCTATCTCAGACAAGTGAGTTTTACATTCAATATTTGATACCAGTTTTAGCTTTATTACACGGTTGCCGAAAATATAGGTGGCACGATAGGCGTGGGGTCTATATATATATCCGTTTGTTAGACATGTTGGGGATCCCCTGCACTGTCCATGGGGCAGGATTTGTTTATACGGATATATAACCTGAGAACTTTGTTGTGGACCGCTAGGATAATTTTGACTACATCACTTGTCTCTACCTGGTCGATTATGGAGTGTCCAGCCGATATCACGATGTAAGTTATTTAGGTTACATCACCCATGTAAGACACGAGTTAAGCCTCAGGGAACCACGCCGTTTAAGAGCCTTTGCAATCACAGACAGATAAGACAATCACAGCACGACGACCATAAGTCATTGGCTTACACAGCAATGTATTAGTTAATGGGTTGGCTACCCTGGTCACACATTGGAGTTAATCACATCGAAGTTTCCAAGTTAAAAATGGATTCGGTCGCCATTTGGGCTTTGAAAAACTACCCTCCGGAATTTACCAATTTTTTGTTTATGTAGAGCCCTGGCCTAACTACAGGAACCTAACTACAAGTGGTAAAACAAAATAGTGTTTAATCTTGGTAACATGCTTATCTAACCCTTTAAGTACTAGTGTGGCTTTGTTTTTATTCTTAGTAATAATAGACGATTTAAAAAAAATAAAGAATTACATTTAGCATTTAACGGGGCGAAATTAATCTCAGCTAACTCATTAATTCCCACAGTATCTCTCTAAGCTTAATACAATCGTCTAATGCGACCCAGAATCTAATGAAATATAGCGTCATGATAGGCTACACTGAAAGTGTTAACTTTTCTCAAATCTATTTCGACATCAAGGAACGGACAAAATTGTCTGTTCACTGTTTAGTTCATCTGCTTCGATTTTAAATAACAATTCCTTGAAAAGAAAACATAAAATGATTCGATAACACTCACTTTGATAAATTATGTGTCTGAACTTAATCTAAGAAGGTTTGTAGTACAGTTGCTCATATTAATTCGTTCCACTCCTTAATTTTGTTCATAGAATGAAAAATCACTGTAGTTGGAAGAATAGTTTAATTTAATGTTGAGCAGTAATTATATATTTTCAATTAACGGTTTTATAGCGTTTGCACTTGTAAGTCAATCACAATATGTGTTCTTCCATACATAAAATAATGTAGTGGGTGCGAAATTATGTGGCCAACTGTAGCCTACTGTGTAGACGTTAAAACTGATAAATTGTGGCTTTAGTAGTAATAGTAGTAGTAGTAGTAGCAGTATAATGATGGTGGCTTGGAACACTAACTATATAATGATTCCTGGGACCTATTTCCTTACAACCAACTAACATTATTTTGTTGCTGAGAACAACCCTCTGTGCACTGCAAACAATCAAGGGTATATAAGACCATTGGGTATATTCATAGTGATATTTATACCTTCCCATCATATTATTCAATCATTCCATATTAGATGAGTTTATTACGACTAATATTAATAATAATTACTTGAGTAGGTTATGATATTAGGCTACCCTTTTCATATTCATAGCTTTTGACAGCGAGTACCCAGAGAAACAATAAAGGCACTGTAATAAAATATGGGAATGAAAGGGGTAATGGAAGTATCCATAGTAATATACCATTATATAGGTATAGTGGTTGTAATAAACCATTTAATATAAAGAGAGAATGGTAAACCACTATTAATATAGGCTTACCCTGATTGTACCTTTATTATAACCTTGATTGTTTACAGTGAATGAAGAAAGTTATCAGGGACAGG
Organism: Paralithodes platypus; assembly: GCA_032716605.1. Taxonomy (NCBI): domain Eukaryota; kingdom Metazoa; phylum Arthropoda; class Malacostraca; order Decapoda; family Lithodidae; genus Paralithodes; species Paralithodes platypus. The sequence goes on from CM064520.1 coordinate 4,930,314, forward strand.
GATGGACAATTGCCATTGACATAGTACACACAGGCGAAGCCAAGGTCAAAATAGTGACCAGGCTACTGAGCTGGTGCCACAGGCATAGGCCTCTTCCAGAAGAACATCTGTGAGTAGCCTATAGGCCGCCTACTATACAGTAGGTATAGTATAGTGACAATTTCTTGACGTGTCATAGACTCGGTGAAGTCAGGACATTACAGAACTGTGAAACTTAATATTACCTCTTCAAAAAAATCCTGTTGTTGTCACACTGAACTATAATATTTAGTTCAGTGTTGGTTGTCAGGTTCACAGGTCAGGTGAAGGCATTGAGGGATAAGCCTTTACAACGGCACCTTGGATCTACATTCTACTTTTTCCTGAAGAGTGTAGAGAGGGGAGAAGGGGTGTTGAAGAGAGAGGAAGCTGTTGGAGTGGCTTTGTTATGTGTGGTATTAGTCTGTAGGCCCCTATACGTCATCGAGGTGTCCCCCGACTGGGTGCAAGCATGTGAAACATGCTAGGACGTACTACAACACCCACTAAATGTCCGCCTGGGCTTGGATCGAACCCAGGTCAAACAGATCCACACGTGAGTGTGCTCACCACTCGACCGCCGCACCTCGATATAACTTTGTGGCTACACCTTTCTGAGGCAGGGTGGTAGCCATCTTGGTTGGTCTTCATAATACTGGCTGAGTACCTAAATAAAGGTTTGACATATCTATTTATAGAATTAAATACTTAAGTCACGTTCAAATATTATTTTGTAGTAATATATTATTCTAAGGAGAATATTAATTATATATAGTAAAATAAGTGCTCATACTCGAATGTGTCCGAACGTAAACAGTGGAGTGAGCGTGACGTCCATTCCCGTTACCGTGTCAAATATTTAGCTTATCCTCCACTTTTCCGGAGTCGAGGTGGCCATGGAGGCGGCAGGGGCTAGCACGGGGCGGAACACCAGGTATATGATGGAGGGCGTGGGTGCCAGGGTCATCAGAGGCCCAGACTGGAAGTGGGGAAAACAGGTAAGCTCGCCAGACGGAGGGGCTGCCCAAGAGTTTGTTGTTGTATGTGTGCCAAGGGTAGGGAGGGTATGGCTGGAGATGTTAGGACTATGAACACCCTTAGTGGAGTTTATGATTAAATTTTATTTTGAGATTTACCGGGGAGACACTCCTGTGATTCCCTGCTAGGTAGGCTAGTGCTAACTTAAGGATAGCCTTAGCCTAACTCCTTTGGTAAAAATTTGGGCAAGGATGTAGTATTCGGGCGTACAGCCCGCCTGGGCCACCTTGTTTACTCTACGCGCATGCTCGCGATCATGTTCCCGTCTATTTTGACTGCAGTGGGATACAATAATAGGCCTAGCCTAGGTTGAGGAGGGGCTTTGCCCCCCCCTCACCCTCCCATGACTTAGGCTAGGCTATTGTCATCATCGATAAATCTACAGTTATAGCCTACTACCCCTATAGGCCTAACCCTATTTTGTCGCTATTCTGTTGATTAGGCCTATGTTGATACCGGTACTAGTCTAGCCTAGGCCTAGGCCTAATAGGTTAATATTATTAGCCTAGTAGGCTAGTAGAATTAGTATGGGTAAGATCCTGTGTAGCGGGTAGGATAATATTCAAGGACACTAGTGCGACGTTATGAGAAACAATTTATTAGGGAAAATAGGCACCAATAAATTCGCCATAGGCCTATTTTTCTCCATATAGTCCGCATGGAGGATTTTCGTTATCAACAAAGTGAAAAATACCCACTTCACAGACAAATACACCAAAAATCGGTTCAATGTTATTTTAATACCACAAATTTTGGTGATATAGGCCTATTTGAATATAAATATTGAATCTATAGGCTATGCTCTAAAGATCATAAGAAAATTTGTTTTAACCCTCGGCAAAACCTAATAAAAAAGTATGGTACTAAAAAAAAAAATCGTAACAAGGTTGTCAATACGGTACTTCCAGTTATCGATAGCTCTAAAGATCATATGAAAATGTGTTAAACCCTTGGAAAAACCTAATATAAAAGTAGGCTATGGTACTAAAATTTAATTTTCGTAACATGGTTGTCAATCGGTACTTTCCCGTTATCAATGTACAGTACAATCAAAGCTGAAGATTGCACAGTAAACACCGTAGACTTCATCGACTTTCACCTTCGCATAATAGACATCCAATTTTTTTTTTTTTTTATTAACTAAGGGATTAGTACTCAACCAGCGGGGGTGTGGGGGCGGCAGCCCCCACCCATAATACTAGGTTAGGTTAGGTAAGGTTGTTAGGTTAGGCTAATGTCTTTTCAAATCACTATCGGGGGGAGGGATGTGTCTCAACATCGATCGATAGGCCTAATGGGGAAAATAGGTTTTCCCGAGATTTCTAATTACTTACAAACACTATATATTGATGCACATGAACAATTTTGTTTATAAAAAACACTCGGAAAATTTGTGGTATTAAATTTCCCAAAAATCTAAGTCAAAGCGGGGGTGTGGGGGCGGAAAGCGGAAGCCCCCACCTATAATACTAGGTTAGGTTAGGTAAGGTTGTTAGGTTAGGCTAATGTCCTTTCAAAGGGGTATAGGGTAGTAAACACTAGGATAGCCTATACCCGGTCAGAGGTAAGAAGAAGAAGAAGGTGAGTTCTGCAGTAGTCTCCTTGAATGCTACCGCGGGTAGAACTGTTTTCCAGTCTCCAGATGCCTAGCCTATTTACTAAGAAACATTGAACAATATCTTTAACGGTTAACCTAACCTAACCTAGCCTAGTATAGGCCTATTAGTGGACTATTTATGAATGTAAAATTTAAAACAATATTGGGGATGGATGTAGAGTTCGGGCGTATGGTCGTCATGTTTACATAGGGCGATCGCCGCGGTTAACTTCGCGTCTAATTTGACGGCAATTTTTCGGTTATTTGCCCCCTGCTGGCAATATAGCCTTAGGCCTAGGCTATATGATGATGACAATATGTCATGGGGGGGGGTGAGGGGGGCAAAGCCCCCCCTCTGGGCCCCTCACCATATTATTGTATCCAATGGCATTCAAAATAGACGGGAACATGATTGCAAAGGTCCGACGCCTCCCCCGCCGCCGCCGTCGTCATGTTTACATTTGTCGATCGCCGTGGTTAAGTTCGCGTCTATTTTGACGGCGATTTTTTTCAGTAATTTGCCCCCTGCTGGCAATATATATGATGATGACATTGTCATGGGGAGGTGAGGGGGGGCAAAGCCCCCCCTCAACATATTATTGTATCCAAAGGCAGTCAAAATAGACGGGAACATGATGGCAAAGGTCCGACGCCACTACGCGTAGTGTAAACAAGGCTGGCGGTACGCCCGCACTTAACATTCTTGCCCAATATTGTAACAGTACCAAATTATTGAGATATATGTACAGGTCCACCCGCTACACAGGAATCAGGATTATACCTTAGTATGGTTTGATGATACGCGGAAATGTATATTTGACTTGAAATACATACATTGAAGTACAGTATTACAACGTAACAAACCTTCGGCAAAGTGAGACTCGTCCACAGCGGTTTCTTCGTCTGCGGTTTGTTTACCTGGGTGTACAGTCGGTTGGGCCGCGGCGTACTTGTGGTTTGCCCCCTGCTGTCAATATATATGATGATGACAATAAGTCATGGGGGGGTGAGGGGGGGCAAAGCCTCCCCTCATAGGGAAAACGTTTTTTCAAAGGCTTGTAATGACTTCCAAGTTCCTAACACAATATATTGATGAAAATTAACACAGAAAACTATACAGTATAAATCCATGGAAAAATTAGTGACATTAATATACAAAAATCCGGGTTTTTTTCAGTTTCCGCGTCTGCTGAACCATCCAAAAACACGGTAAAAGGCGTGTTTTGAAGGGGGGAGGGGAGGGGTAGTATAACTGTAGATTTACCTCATCATCATATATATTGCTGGATGGATGTAGAGTTCGGGCGTAAGGTCGTCATGTTTACATAGGGCGATCGCCGCGGTTTACTTCGCATCTATTTTGACGGCGATTTTTTTCGGTTATTTGCTCCCTGCTGTCAATATATATGATGATGACAATATGTCATAGGGGGGTGAGGGGGGGGCAAAGCCCCCCTCAAAATATTATGTATCCAATGGCATTCAAAATAGACGGGAACATGATTGCAAAGGTCCGACGCCTCCCCCGCCGCCGCGACCGTCATATTTACATTTGTCGATCGCTGTGGTTAAGTTCGCGTCTATTTTGACGGCGATTTTTTTCGGTAATTTGCCCCCTGCTGGCAATATATATGATGAAGACAATATGTCATGGGGGGTTAATCCCCCCCTCAACATATTATTGTATCCAAAGGCAGTCAAAATAGATGGGAACATGATTGCAAAGGTCCGACGCCTCCCCCGCGATGGTCGTGGCGACCATCATATTTACATTTGTCGATCGCCGTGGTTAAGTTCGCGTCTATTTTGACGGCGAGTTTTTTCTGTAATTTGCCCCCTGCTGGCAATATATATGATGATGACAATATTTCATGGGGGGGGGGGGGGGGGGGGGTTTGCCCACCCTCAACATATTATTGTATCCAAAGGCAGTCAAAATAGACGGGAACATGATGGCAAAGGTCTGAAGCCACTACGCGTAGTGACGGTAGTGTAAACAAGGCTGGCGGTATACCCGCACTTAACATTCTTGCATATATTGCCAGCAGGGGGCAAATAACAGAAAAAATAGCCGTCAAATAGGCTAGGCCTAGACGGGATCGTAAGTTCGTAACCGCGAGTGCACAACTTATTTTATATACTGTAAACATGATGACCGTACGCCCGGCCCCGGATACTAGGCTACATCCTTTCCAAAATTTGGGGAAGGATATAGTAGGCTATTTGGGAATCGGGAGTACCGCCCGCCTTTTTTACACTATACGGATGCTCGCAATCATGGTCCCGTCAATTTTGACTGCTTTGGGATACAATAATAGGTCCTCCTCACCACCCCATGACTTATTGTTATCATTATATAGGCTATATTGCCAGCAGGGGACAAATAACAGAAAAAATAGCCGTCTAAATAGAAGAGAATTTAGGCTAACCACGAGCGATCGACCTATGTAAACATGACGACCGCATGCCCGAATACTACATCCTTCCCAAATTTGGAAGTGGGCCTTCTCCTCTTCCCGTTGAACAGGGATACTCGCTTCCTCCAACAACAATAATACAGTACTGTATTAATATTTTACCCGGACAACCTGACCTAACATGGGATGATTGGGACTACCGCCTCCTTCTTAAAAATTAAGCCTATGTAGATGTCAAATTACTAAAAAGCACTGCAGGAGCGTGGACGCCGCCTAGCGAGGTGTGAGGATATTCGTAGACGTAATTTGTCTGCGAAATCGTCACTGCCCACAAGCAATACCTGTACTGTATATCATAAATTCAGCATTTTTCTTTCTGAATGTGATATCATTAAAAATGTCTTTTGCGGCACTATAGGTCTAATAATAAATTACTGTAGGGACAATAGGTACCGGGGCAAGAATGTTAAGTGCGGGCGTACCGCCAGCCTTGTTTACACTACCGTCACTACGCGTAGTGGCGTCGGACCTTTGCCATCATGTTCCCGTCTATTTTGACTGCCTTTGGATACAATAATATGTTGAGGGTGGGCAAAGCCCCCCCTCACCCCCCCCCCCATGACATATTGTCATCATCATATATATTGCCAGCAGGGGGCAAATTACAGAAAAAACTCGGCGTCAAAATAGACGCGAACTTAACCACGGCGATCGACAAATGTAAACAGGACGGGGGAGGCGTCGGATCTTTGCAATTATGTTCCCGTCTATTTTGAATGCCATTGGATACAATGATATGTTGGCCCCCCTCACCCCCCCCATGACATATTGTCATCATCATATATATTGACAGCAGGGGGCAAATAACCGAAAAAATCGCCGTCAAAATAGATGCGAAGTTAACCGCGGCGATCGCCCTATGTAAACATGACGACCGTACGCCCGAACTCTACATCCATCCCGGTACTGGTATGTATAGAATTGCAATAATATTCAGTAAGGATGTAGTATTCGGGCGTATCGCCTGCTTTGTTTACACTACTCTACTTGCACGCTCACGATCATGTTCCCGTCTAATTTGACTGCCGTGGGATACTATAGGCCTAATAGGTTGAGGCAACTTGAGTGGAGCTTTGCCCCGTCCTCACTCCCTATGACTTATTGTCATTATCATATACAGTATATTGCCAGCAGGGGGAAAATAACAGAAAACATTGTTTAATTCTAGCAGTGGCTCCATATCGCGCCCACCGATGTTTGTGTATCTTATAGGTTTGTGACATACCATAGTGCATTGCTATATATTTTATTACCGGGGCAAATGCTAAATAAGAACATAAGAAAATGGGAGTCTGCAGAAAGCCGATTGGCCTAAGCAAGGCAGATCCCTGAAATAACAACTGTTTAAGAAATTACGGGATGGATGTAGAGTTCGGGCGTACGGTCGTCATGTTTACATAGGGCGATCGCCGCGGTTAACTTCGCGTCTATTATGCCGGCGATTTTTTCGATTATTTGCCCCCTGCTGGTAATATATATGATGGTGACAATATGTCATGGGGCGGTGAGGGGGGGGGGGGGGGGGGGGGGGGGGCAAAGCCCCCCCTCAGCATATTACCGTAAAACCGGGTCGCTTCGGATTTGGGTCGTAACTTCGGACATCGGCGATAATAAGTAATTAGCCATTGTCATTATATAATGGAAACGCTTTTTATTTTTATTTTTTTGTGAGGTCCGTTTAGAGAAATGGCAAAGGAAGAGCATGTAAAAGCCCTAGGGAACTGACATGAGTATATGTACACGAAAAAAATATTATGTATATGACGAAAAAAATTAAATTTTTCGCTACCCTGCCAAACGTCTATTACCCTGAAGAAATCTGTTTGTATGAATGATGTTGTGACTGATATAATTTTGTAGTAAAATTACCAGAGACAACATCCACCAAAGGAAATTTGTTTCACTTGTATAACGCTCTAGCTAGAACACTATCATTTAACCTATTGTGTTTTCCACAAAAAATAATGGTAACTTCGGACATGAACAAACAAATTGTTTTTTGCCCTATGAAAATAATTCATAATACTTGTCCATCATTAAAATGGTGGTTAAAGATCAAATAATCATTCTCTGAGTCCAAAAACCCATAAAAATATGATAATATGCTAACCGATTTATGTATTTAGGATAATTCTGGATATATAATATATATAAATTAGGAGAGGCATAATCTTGTCCAAAAAAATTATTATCTGCCGTAAGAAACACCAACACATACGTTATACCTATAAAAATGCTCAAATTCATAAAAATGTATATGCAGTGATAGAGTATACATACCTATATATTTTCACTAGGCCTAGTTAATTTTTGAGTTATTGATTTGACAGCATTGGTTATTTTTCCTGCTCAATATTTTCTAAGAGTGAGTTCAATGCCTAACGAGAACAGATCCAAAAAGAATATTTGTTAAACATCCTATATAACCCCTTCCTATACTAATTATACAGGCCTAAAAGTATTGACTGTGCATTTTCCAGTAAGACATCGGACAGGAATATGCAGCAATAATAAAATATTCATATAAAATAGTAGGAGCCGAAAAATGAATGAAATAAAACCACGAACGTACGTCCGAAGTTCCCCTCCGCTTGTCCGAAGCTATCCCAGCTTTCTTGGCAATCATTTTCCATAAGAAATCACTGTATGTCCGAAGTCAGCCACTTTTCAAGATGACTTCGGACACCATTTAGGATAAGGATAGCTCTCTTATTATGGGGGATAATTTTAGGAGGTTTCCTGGATTACCGCGCACTATCACCACACATCACTTGACCTAGTTATATCTCTATAATGTGTTTACAGTCAGGAGATATCGTTAAAAAACCTCGAAAAATGTCCGAAGTTACATGGTTTTACGGTATTGTATCCAATGGCATTCAAAATAGACGGGAACATGATTGCAAAGGTCCGACGCCTCGCCCGCCACCGCCATGTTTATATTTATCGATCGCCGTGGTTAAGTTCGCATCTATTTTGACGGCGATTTTTTTCGGTAATTTGCCCCCTGCCGGCAATATATATGATGACAATATGTCATGGGGGGGTGAGGGGGGCAAAGTCCCCCCTCAACATATTATTGTATCCAAAGGCAGTCAAAATGGACGGGAACATGATGGCAAAGGTCCGACGCCACTACTCATAGTGTAAACAAGGCTGGTGGTACGCCCGCACTTAACATTCTTGCCGAAATTACCTCCATAATTAAGTCCGAGCGTCTAGTCGTAAGTTTACTCAATGTTTTTACCGTTCAGTGCTGCCCTTCTACGGTCACTTTTGTCTGTACAACCTCAAAAGAACCAATCAGGAATCACTACATCATCACGCCCCTTCTATTTTCTTACAGTTTCTTACAGTATATCCTCTGGAAAAAGGCAAACTAGGCCTGTGTATCCAGCTCAGTACCAGTACTTGCACTGCTGCTGTCGTTCACGGTGTTGGCGGCGGCGGTAGCCGCAGACGAACAGACGCGCGCGAACATCCCATACTTCCACGATTTTCAGTTTAGTCATGGCACGGGTCTGTACTGGATTTAGGGTGTGCTCGTGTTTTTAGCAATGCTTTTTGGATGGATGTAGTGTCTGGGCGTACGGTAGTCATGTTTACATAGGTCGATCGCTGCGGTTAATTTCGCGTCTATTTTGACGGCGATTTTTTTCGGTTATTTGCCACCTGCTGGCAATATAATTATATGATGATGACAATATGTCATGGGGGCGGGGGGGGGTAAGGGCCCTCAACATATTATTGTATCCAATGGCAGTCAAAATAGACGGGAACATGATCGCAAGCGTCCGCCGCCGCCGTCATGTTTACATGGTCGATCGCCGCGGTTAAGTTCGCGTTTATTTTGACGGCAATTTTTTCGGTTATTTGCCCCCTGCTACAAATATATATAATGATGACAATATGTCATGGGGGGATGAGGGGTGGCAAAGCCCCCCCTCAACATATTATTGTATCCAACGGCAGTCAAAATAGACGGGAACATGATGGCAAGCATCCGCCGCCGCTCCGAATAGTGTAAACAAGACGGGCGGTACGCACGAACTCTACATTCTACCTACACATCCCCCCACTAGTATGAAGACCAAGAAAAATGAGGGTTTAAAGAGGATAAAATACTAAAAATAAGCTCTATTTGGGCATAACCGTTTGCCGTTAGATACAGAATATGTTGAAGGGGGGGGGATAAACCCCCCACCCCCCCTCAGGACATATTGAAATCGTCATATATGTGGCCAGCAGGGGGCAAAATCCACCTTTTCCCTAATCGACCCTATTGTTGAATAATGGGTAAATGCTCACTTCTGATGGTCCTTGGATAATGGGTAAATGCTCACTTCTGATGGTCCTTGGATAATGGGTAAATGCTCACTTCTGACGGTCCTTGGATAATGGGTAAATAGGCCTACTCACTTTCGATAGTCCTTGATATATCTATCCACTGGATATGAACGAAAATCATGTACACACACAAACAAATTGAAGAACTTTTGAGACCATCTAGACGCATGACTGACTAAGCCGGCTACCCTCGCAGGCCTCCATCTCCCCCCCAAGGCATTATGGGAGAATGCGCAGCTGCGTGAGACAGGTGATTGGTTAAATGGATGTGACGTCATCCAGGCAATTCCAATAGTATTGGTTGATTATGTGATGTCACTTTTAACCCTTAGGCGCACCTATAGTTTCCAAACAAGTTTTTTCCCACTCTCAAAGTATATCTTAGCTCACTCAGAGACAGTTTTGTGCCTGGCGATAATTTGTTTCTGTGACGTTTTTATCCACCAAAAAATCCTTGTATTTGGATAAATGAGGTACCATCGGCTTCGGTATTGATTGAACTTGAAGATAAGCAAGTAAAAACATAGAATAAATACAAAACAACCACATTGGGGCACTCCGAAATAAGAATTGTAAAACAAAAATCGAAATACCTTATCTCCAACTCGCGCTAGCTCAAAATTTTGCCAACAACATTTTTGATTTGCATACATATATGGAAGCGGAATTTTATGAGGATTCCACTGGTATCTTCAGAATTACTATAAACCAAATAGTTACCGAGATACACAAATAAAAGTGAAAGTATCTAAAACAGACTGAGCTGTACTCTGCTCTCTTCCCATGCCAGCCGTGAGTCAACCGTTAAACTGAGGGGGTTGCCAATTGTACCCATTTAACTAGACTAAATACTGTGTATATGTGCCAAATATGACACGCGTCAGACGAAAACTTAATTTTTGGCGAATATTTTTAAGTTTAATGACACACATAGTCATCTTGCACTTAGGGAAAAATACCCTAATGACGCACATAGAGTCATCGTGCGCCAAAGGGTTAAAGTCAGTACACAGTGTCTAGACATACAGTACGACTGTAACGGATTTGGTGGCAGGACCGTTTATAGGGAGACTAATTTTATCGTAATACTGTATACCCTTATAATACATTTGCGACGGTACGACCATGTAAAATAATTTAATATATGATATGACAATTTAGTAGGTAACACAAAAATCGATGGGTCTCGCGGGTGTTACAGTTGTAGGAGAGGCTTATCCCTCTCCCAAGCCACGCTTACCTCTTTCATCGAGTTCTGATGGCCCTGTTACATTGGAGCCATGTGTCCCTCCCAAATCTAAGCCTTCTCGTCCACGTCGTCCTGACCCTGTGACTTCTGTCCAGCTATTTAAAAAAAAATTTGGCTTGAGCAAGTGGCCTAAATATTATAATATTAATTATGACGTAGGTGATTATCTTGATCCCTTGCTACGCCCTGACGTCGGTGATGTTGAAATTCATACGGGTACGGATGGCTGTCGCCTCCTTGAAGCTTGACTACCAAGTTTTATTGGTTTTACCCCTTTTACTTTGATTCTTTAACTCCTTTACACTTTTAAACCCTCTCCAGTCTTAGAAGGACTTGCCCAGTAGACTGTTGACAAATAATTTTAATATTATTATTCTCATTTAAAGAAGCATAAACAAGTAGGCTTACCGTATATGTTCTCTGATAAATTGAACTGATAATAATTATACTGCATAAGTCAATAAAAACTAGGCCTTAGAAAACCTTTATACAGTATACAGTACTGTACTATATATTTTGATATCTACTGTACAGTATTGAGATAACCAAGGATGAAAGTATTGAAGTGGAACATAACTTTTAAATGTGACTATTGTATAGCTAATAAGGTATGGTAATGTTATTTTCAGGATGGTGGGGAGGGTCATGTGGGGACAGTGCGTAACTTTGAGTCCCCTGAGGAGGTAGTTGTGGTCTGGGATAATGGAACGGCTGCTAACTATCGCTGTGCCGGAGCCTACGACCTCAGGGTACTTGACTCGGCCCCTACAGGTATTTAATGTTTTTCTTTAATTTTGTCCCCTTTATCTTGTAGTAATAGCCATCATACTGCATTGTTGTATTTTTATTAGATTGGGAATGCTTTTAATGTTTCTCTGGAAAACAAATCTTAACTATAAGATACCCTATAGCTATGATATACAGTATTGTAAAGATTCACAATGATTTTCAAAGATACCGTACTGCTTTGCTCAATAGATTATATAATACTGTACCGGTACTTTTCGGTATACCTGTACTGGACCTGTAATACATAATTACTCCTTGTGAGACTGTTACCGGTATATTGGAGAGTTGTTTTTTCACTCATTTATTAATTGTAGTGTAGCCTATAGTTACTAGCCTTAAGAAGTACTGTATGCACTCATTTGAATATGTATGGAACTCAAGTTGTGCAGTGCTATATGATTACCCAAGTGTTTCATAGTGTTGCTTTAAATGTTCAAGAATTCAAATGCCTATGCTTATTTGTGAGTGTACATATTATACCAATGCCAAACTCCCGTAATCCAGGTGTGAAACACGAGGGGACGATGTGCGATACCTGCCGACAACAACCCATCTTCGGCATCCGGTGGAAATGTGCTGAGTGTAGCAACTACGACCTCTGCTCCGTCTGTTACCATAGCGACAAGCACAACCCCCGGCATAGGTTCTACCGCATCACTACCATTGGCTGTGAAAGGTAGGTCAATGGTAATGTATGGATCATTTAGGGACCCACAGGATTGCATATATGTTCATATAGAGATCTTCAGATTCTTCAGAATGCAGTTTTCAGTGTTTTGCACTAGGATTGGGAGAACTAGAATTTGCATACTGTACCATGCCTATTGTAGAATCTATCCTATCGTTATGTATCTTGTATGCCTCACCCAGTTCATATCTACTGCCACTACGACCTCTGCTCTATTTGTTACCATAGCAGCTAGCACAACCCCTGGCACAGGCTCTACCACACCACTACCTTTGGCTGTGAAAGGTAGGGCAGTGGTTCTGTTTGGTGTGATATGCAGAGTTCTCTATCCATCCTTTCTTCAGTCTTTCTTTCCACATACAGTGACTTAAGCTCCATCAAATTGTATGTGTCAAAGCATTTTGATGCTAATGTACTTTCAGACAAAAGCAGCACCCATCTCTTACTTGTATAATGAACCCAAATCAACAGATTTTATGACTGTTTAGGCTGTGCCACATGAACCTGGTTCACTGCTTCATTAACACATTATCCATAGATATGGTTACAGTGTAGAACCAAGAGAGGGCCGTCACTTTTAGTGTCCGTGAGAATACATCTAGCTTATCTATCTATCTTTCAATTTGAAGGGAGCTTAGTTATTAGGTAGTTTTGGTTTTGTAACCCTTCTTTTGCCTAAAAAGAGATATATTATACTATACAGTACCTATTGATAATTGTCCAGAGCCTCTCAACAGAGTTCCTCTAGAGTCTAGAGTCTTACTGTAAGAGCAAGAATTTGGGTATCTATGGCCATAGCAATGGGGTATGTGCCTGAGTATATACATACATATACTGTACATACATTTTACCTCCTGATTTTGTATGCATACTTTCTGTAGTACTGTATGAACTGTATACAGCATATTCTTTCTTTGGTATATTCATAACTAAATCTCCCTACAGAGTTCTACTAGAGCCCCGTCGTAAGAGCAAGAAGCTGGGTATCCGTGGCATTTTCCCTGGTGCCCGAGTGGTGCGTGGGGTAGACTGGCAGTGGGAAGATCAAGATGGAGGGAACGGGCGGCGGGGCAAGGTGTCAGAGATCCAGGATTGGTCCGCTGCCTCCCCACGCTCCGCTGCCTATGTTATCTGGGACAACGGGGCCAAGAATCTGTATCGTGTTGGCTTTGAGGGCATGGTGAGCTACTTTATTATACAGTACATCCATTTTTCATCATCTCTAATAATAATAAGAACCGGTGCTTTTTATTGCCGTAAATGCCAATTCTCCACTTCTGCAGATTCAGTAGTGCTTATATAATATATTTATTCAAATATCCTAATGTTCATACTCTTCATTTACAATTAGTTTCATATTCTCATTCTCCCATATTTTCACAACACTGCACTGTCTTCCAAATATATGAAGGTATCAACCTCTTCCATTTCCTCCTTTTTCTGGTTAACAGTAACTTTATAATTGTTTTCACGTAATTGATGCGTTGCTAATAAATTATAATCTCAAATAATTAATATATACAGTAGCCCCCCTTCATAAGATACATGACCATTACAACCCAGGCCGACCTAAAAGTGGTGAACGACATCAAGGTTGGGACGGTATATTGCGATCACCTACCTATGCTGGGGGAGCAGACAAAATTAGAAGACACAGTCACATTTTACAGGATATGATACTATGTTTTATCATAATGTATAATTTATTTTATTAGGTAGTTGTTCCGGCACTTCCATGATAAACAGAACTATTGAACATAATATTTAACTTTATTATTAAATTAAAATGTAAAACTTGCAAACTAAACAAACCAAAACTGGGACAAAGACTATATAGTCAAATTAACTCAATAATAATGATTAAGAAAAAGATACTTAGTTTTGAAACTGGATATGAAAAGTCTCTCATTTGCCATCCTGCATTATACCCATCTCTAACTAAACCATTTAACCCCAGGCGGACCTAAAAGTGGTGAACGATGCCAAGGGAGGGACGGTGTATCGTGACCACCTACCCATGCTGGGGGAGCAGAACCCCGGACGCTCCGGCCCCCACGGTCTGGCCATTGGAGACCAAGTAAGTGTAAGGATTGTTCCATGATGCACACATTTCTTTTTTAGTTTATAATGATTTAGTTTTTGTTATTTTTTTATAAAAGTATTTTGTTATGTAGGCTATATTTATTTATTTGCAGTTTATATTTTTTAGTATTGATTTTATTATTATTATTTGTTATTGGATAGGGTTATTTTTCTACAGTACTTAGTTAATTTTGTCATTAGTTATTGTTATTAGTCATTATTGTCGTGCTCTTTGTTGCTTAACACCTTACGAGCGGCCTAGGCGGTAACTTCTACTACCTGCCAAGCGTTTTTTTTTTTACCCTAAATGAGCTTATTTCCATGCTCTTTTTCATGCATAAACAAGAGCCAGAGTGTAATACAATTATGTATCCCTGAAAGAGTGATAATTGAGCTTTCCAATGACACCAGAACCATCCTTCTACGACCACGCGTTCTCTTGCAACGATCGTGCAAGATGAAGGCAAAATCCCTAAAATACGGTAATTTCCTTACATAATTCCCTGTGTAGCGAGGTAGTGAGTAAGGATGAGTGTGGAGGGGGCCTCAGTTGTCGCGCAGGAGCCGTGCCGACCGGTCAGGAACCTATGCGTCTCCCACCGCTCGGCTCTCTCTCGGAGCACATTACGTGCTCAAAATTGCATGCGACTATAGCCGGGCCCCGCTCTTTAGGTTGGGGTTCTCTTGTCCGACTATAGCCGGGTGCCGCCAAAGAGGGGTTAAGGTTTCTCATATTTGTAATGAATTACTTTATAAAGCTTTAAGTTTCTATATACGGTAGTTTGTATTTATATACTTTAGGTACAGTATTTGGTGTGATCGTTAATGCTATAAGCTCACTGCCAAAACTTTCTGAGTTTAATTCTTGGCCAGGGAGAGATGGATGAAAGTTCCAGAGTTGTTGTTATTGTTGTTGCTGTTCCTCAGGCTGTCTGGCCGAACAGCCCCAAGGTCCCAAGCAAGGCCAAGGCCATAACCGAGCGCCTCCACAGAACCCTCCCAGCTTACCACTAATGCCCAGGTGACCGAAGCCACTCAAAGGCGGGGAGCTGAGGAGGGTGCGGAAACGCCCGGGAAACAAAAGCCCCACCTAAGGCCCTGTGCCCCTCAGCAATTATAAAGGGAAAGTTGAGGGGCAAAGGAAAAATGTGACGTTTTGGCTCCCAATCTGCCAGGGTTGGCAGTAGGGAGGTCAATCCACGGAAAAGACGCCGTCACTTGAGATCTAGAAAATATATAAGTAAAAGGAACAGTCAGAGTAAGCTATGGGTATGGCAGAGAACGCTCAACTTTCATTCTGATAGAGTTCACTAGTTGAGTAGAAGAAAGACTGAGAAAATTTGCCAATTCTTGGATTGGAGAGTTGGACAGAATAGGAGTGGGACTGTGTTGAAAGGCGGGTGCCTTCCACTTGCCGCAAGGGAGGAGCTCTGAGGAACACTGATGCATCTAGAATCAGAAACTTTCCAAACGGAGTCCCACAAGGATCCGTCCTACTGCCCGCACTCTTCAATCTGTACATGCACGATATAACTACACCCACTACGCCCCAAATAAACTTAGCCTCCTATGCAGATGACATAACACTCACATGCACACACCATGACCCAAAAAGAGCAACAGATCTCCTTCAACCCTATCTCAACACACTACATGGCTGGTGCACTACAAACAGACTTAATCTAGCCCCAGCCAAATCCACCGCAACCCTGCTCACAAGCTGGACAGGAGAACACGAATACATCCCTCAACTCACCATAAACAACACACCCCTAACACATACACACACCCAAAATCCTAGGAGTAACATATGATACTCAAATGACATTCAAACAGCACACCACAAACATTAAAAAGAAACTGACACCCAGACTTAACGCCCTCAGGTCACTTGCTCACACAAAATTTGGACACAACAAAGAAACCACCACCACAGTATATAAACAATACATAAGATCAGTGATGGAATACGCAAGCCCAGCCTGGGCTTCTAACCTAGCTGAAACACATAAGACCTTACAGACTATTCAAAACAAAGCCCTAAAGATCATTACAGGATGCACAGCTACTGCACCTACAGATCACCTACATCAAGAAACCAAAATCCTCAAAGTCAAAGACCATCTAGACATGAGAGGCACTCAATTCCTGGCAGCAGCCTCCATGAACCAGGACCACCCACTAAACTACATGGCAACACACCCACAGACACCAAGAAATATCAAAACAACACCCAGCACACGGTATCACACACAATTACTGTCCTCTCTCCCTCCCTGCCCACCCTGAACCAACTTCCAGAAGCACATCCATACTCATATCTCTTGCCGATCCATCCACTCACTCACAGACAACACGCAGCTGCAAGCACGACCTCCCGAAATCCATCCTTCCGAATCCTCCCTTCCTCGCGAGGACAGAGTCCACGTGGCCAGGCTGAGATGCGGACACCATCCAGCTCTCCTGAGCTATCAGAAGAGACTGGATGACTCCGTCGTCGACACCTGCCCGGGATGTAACACAGCACCCCATACCATTAAACACATCATAGAAGACTGCATTTCACACAACCACATACGCCAACAACACAATCTACACTCAATGAGAGCTCTGTGGGAAAGCCCGATTGTGGCCATGGTCTTCCTCAGGGACTCGGGGCTGTTCGGCCAGGCAGCTTAGGGAACAACAACAACAGCAACACTGATGTTGCCTCTGTTCACCTAGTAATAATTAGGAACCTGGAGTAAGTGGACATTTGTGATGTTCCCTCTGAGGAGGTAAACTGTGGTGTCCTGGGTAATGTGAAGTAGCTCCTGTGTACCAAGCTGAGTAACTCAAACTACTACAGGCTTCAAAGGGCTAAGACACAGAGATTAGCGCCGCTGAAACGCCCAGCCTAGTGTATCATATACCCTCAATATTACTAAGTTGATAATACTTGAGTTTCCTATTAGTTTATATTTTCACTATTAGGCCCAAGTATTTTCTTTTTGCAACTAATTATTTATTATCTTTTTAGTTTAGGCTTTTTTAATTATATTATATCATTTTGCTTCTGTACATTAATTTTAGATTTCTATTTCTGCATTACGTAAGTAGTTATTGAGCCATTTTCTTTATTTTTCACATTTAGTTCTTTTACATTTGTATTCCTTTTGTTTATTTACAGTACAATAATTCCTTTAGAACCTAAGGAAAACAGCAGTACTGTTCTGTTTATTTTTGAAAATCTTTATTTGTTTATTTTGTAGTAGCCTACACATAACCCTTTGTTTGTGCCTTTCAGTTGAGTGTGCCTCTCATGGAATTTCTATGCTATACTATATACGATATTGTACCAGTTAGTTTGTTTATAGCATAATTATCGTTAGCAAAGTCATGTTTTTTTATGATAATAAAATACTTAATTACTGTAAAAATTATGTTCATATTATATTTTTTTACCTTGGCCACCTCCTCGGGAATTAGGGTGCCTGGCAATAGATAGATAGTGTTTTGGATTTAAATACCTGTCCACGAAAGTAAGCAACACTTAAGCGATGTGATCCAGTCCTTCTGAGTCATCAGAAGAGGCTGGATGACTCCGTCCAGGATACCTGTCCAGGCTGTAACACAACACCGTTTGTTATGGAAGACTGCATAGCGCAGAACCACTAATTCCAATAACACAATATTCATTCCTTGAATGCCTTGTGCGAAAACCCGGTCTCGGCCATGGCCTTCCTTAGGAGCTCGGGGCTGTTCGGCCAGGCAGCCTAGGGAATGCTATTACTACACCAAAGTAAACAACCCCTTTGACTTGGAAGTAAAAAGATAAGTCTATCTATCTATATTGGCTGATGCCGTGATCCCCGAAGGGGTGGCCACGAACGAAACGCCCCCATGCACCTCTGTCCCCAGTCAGTCGACACCCCTCCTCCCAACCATCACTGCCTTCATCCATATAATTCTTCACTCCATCCTTCCACCTCTCTTTCGGTTTACTTCTCCCTCTCTGTCTTTCCACCTCGCTCTCGTACACTCTCTTAGTCAGTCTCTCGCTTCCCATACGTTCCATATGGCCGAACCATCTCAAAGTGTTCCTTTTCACACTTTCCAGCACATCTATCTCATCAGGCAAAGCATCTCTATTGATGATATGCAGTTTGGTTTTATGCCGGGACAGGGTACAATCGATGCTATCTTCATAGTCAGGCAGATACAATAATAATAATAAAAACTATTTGTCTACAGTCAGGCAGATACAGGAAAGATACTTACTAAAAGGCAGGGATCTTTACTTTGTGTTTGTAGACCTGGAGAAGGCCTTTGATAGGGTGCCCACTGCCTAGAGATGTTGTGCAGTGGGCTATGAGGAAACTTGGTGTGGAAGAGTGGCTGGTGCGTGTGATAATGAAGATGTATGAGGATTCGCGAAGTGCGGTGAGGGTGAAGGGTGTACTGAGTGATCAGTTCGCAGTCCGTGTTGGAGTCCATCAGGGTTCAGTGTTAAGCCCCCTCCTCTTTACAGTATTATGGTCTTGGAGGCACTGTCTAGAGTTTTTAGAGGCGGACTCCCGTTGGAACTGTTTTATGCAGACGATTTAGCCCTAATAGCTGACAGTATGCAAGATGCTGAGGCCAAATTCAGAGAGTGGAGAGAGGGCATGGCGAGCAAGGGTTTAAGAGTCAATATTAACCCTCTCCGACATATGACGCAATTTTGAGCCTATTAGGGATACTTTAAAGCCTTTATTACCATCAGGGTTTTTTACAAACCTTTATTTTAGTTACTTCAACCTCTGCAGTTGTCTTTGAGTTAGATGTGGGCAGAAAACTAATTTTGGAGAGGTATTTATAAGAGTGAGAGAACTCTATTTCTTATTGCTAATCTGGCAACCTCTGCGTCATATATGTCTGAAGGAGTTAACAAAACCAAGGTTATGCATTGTAGATTGAGACGAGGCAATGTGGAAAAGAGCGGTGCATACCCATGTGCAGTGTGTGGAAAGGGAGTGGGCGTTAACTCAATTCAATGTAGCATCTGTTGATGTTGGGTACACCATGGGAGTAAGCACTGTAGTAGTAGAATAAAGGGACCCCTGCCGAAGGATAAGTCAGAAATAGAGAAATTTGAGTGCGTAGTGTGCTAAGGCGAGCTTGTGTTAAGTGATGATCCTGTGGCTGTGAATTTTGGAAATGAGTCTTTGGAGCTGGTGAACGAGTTTTGTTACCTAGGAGATACCATCTCTGCCGGTGGTCGGGCCGAGGCTGCCACTGTTGCTAGAATTAGGTGTGGCTGGGGGAAGTTCAGAGAACTGATGCCAATCCTGACCATGAAAAGAATGCCTCTCCTTCTGAAGGGAAAGGTGTATGCCTCATGTGTTAGAAGTGCAATGATGTATGCCTCAGAAACATGGGCCGTTAAAGTAGAGGATGTCAACAGAATGGAGCGTAATGAGATTAGAATGATGAGATGGATGTGTGGGGCCAGGCTACAGGATAGAATAACAAATGTTGAGCTGAGGAGACGTTTAGGTATAAAGAGTATTAGCGAGGTGATGCGTACAAGTAGACTGGGATGGTATGGACATGTGGAGAGAATGGATGAACAAAATTGGGTGAAAAAATGCAGGTCTGTGATTGTGGAGGGAGCTGCACCAAGGGGTGGACCGAGGAAGACCTGGGATCGGACTATACGCGCCGATCTCAAATCCAAGAACTTGACAAGTGAAGCAGCCCTTAACAGGGTTGCCTGGAATGCCGCCATTAGGATAGGTGATTGAAACTGCACATATGTGTGGAACACTCAGTCTTAAAATGTTATGTATGTATGCATGTATGTATGTACACCACACCTCCCTCTTACTTCCTCATTCGTCTGTCTATCCCTCCATGGAACTCCGCACGCATTTCTCAAGTAACTCATTTCCACCCCTCTCACTCTTGGTCTGAGTCTCTTCTCCAACATCCATGCTTCGCTTCCGTAAGTCAGTGTCAGGATTACCACACTGTCATGCAAGGACTTCTTCACTCCATGCTGACCACCCTATTTCTTGTTACTGCTTTCAGCGTTGCTACAACCATCTTCCCCTGTTGCACCCTCTCCCGAACTTCTTCATTCATACTCCTATCTTTACTCAGCACTCTGCCAAGATACTTAAATGAGCTGATGATCTCCATAGCCTGACCGTTCAACTTCACCTCACACTCTGTGGCTTCATCCCTTTCGAAGACCATAACCTTGCTCTTCCCCGCATTTACCTTCAGATTCCGTTTTCGCACACTGTTCCAAACATATTTACCAGACCCTGCAACTCCCATTCATTATTGCTCATCAGAACTGTATCATCAGCAAACAGCAGTACAGGTAGCTTCCACTCGTTTCCCTCCCTTATCAGCGATACACCAACATCCACTGCTCTTCCTTGTATTTCTTTCATGACTCCATCCATATATACAGTAAACAACCACGGGGACATCACACAACCCTGTTTCAACCCAACATTCAGATCAAAGAACTCGCTCTGCTCATTCTCCACACGTACTGCCGCCTTTACACCCTCATACATCCTCTTCACTGCTTTCAGCAACTTGCCATCTACTCCGTATATTCTAAGTACTTTCCACATACCTTCTCTATCCACTCTGTCATAGGCCTTCTCCAAGCCCATAAAGGCAACATACAGATTTTGTTGCTTCTCCAGATATTTCTCCACAACACATTTTAGGGTATAAATCTGATCTACACATCCTTTTCCCTTCTTAATACCGCCCTGCTCGTCACCTATCCATTTCTCCATTCTGGCTCTCACTCTCTCAATCATTACCCTGCTGTACACCTTCCCTACTACGCTTAGAAGACATATTCCTCGGTAGTTACCACACACTCTTCTTTCCCCTTTACCCTTATATAGGGGGACTATTATGCCTGTCTTCCAGTCATCAGGTGCACTCCCCTTCTCCCATGCTAGTTTGCACATTTTCCATACCCATTCAATCACTATCTCACCACCATACTTCAACATTTCCTCACACACTCCATTTATTCCTGGTGCTTACCACAACTTCACTCTTTTCATTGCTTCACACACTTCTTACCTGATCCCCACTTCCTCCTCCACTACTTCTCTTCTTCTCCCTCCCATACCCCATCCAACTATGTTTGCTGGCGCTTCATTCCTTACATTCAGCAATTCGTTGAAGTACTCCCTCCATCTTTCGACTCTCTCTTGCTTCTCGGCTAGCATTCGCCCATTCTTATCTTTCACACCCTTACTGTTTCCCTTGCTACCTTCCCTAACTTTCTTGACTTCTTTCCAGAACAGTTTCTTACACTCCCTATATTTTACACTCAGATTCATTCCAAATTCCTCCTCTATTCTTTTCTTACTTTTCTGTCTCTCCAAATCTTCATTCCCTCTACTACCCAACCACTCTCTATACGCTTTCTTCTTGTCTTCCACAGCTATTTTTACCTCTTATGTCCACCATGCTGTACGCTTCACTCCCCTCCCTCTTCTCCTTACTCCGCAAACCTCCTCACATGCTGCACAGATCTCTTCCTTAAGCACTTTGCTCACCTCCTCCACTTCCTCCATACCTTCCAGGTCAAACCTACTTAGTCGTCTTTCAACTGCTCTCCTGAACTCTTCCTTGATTTTCTCCTCCTGCAACCTCTCCACCTCCTCGCCTTTCCACCTTCCTTTCGTCTCCTTCCAGCTCTCCTCACCCACTTCTTTTGTATCCTAATTTTATCTACTACAGTACTACATAATGGTCAGACAGACCCCCTCCAATACCCCTATACACCCTAGCATACAGCACAGATTTCTTCATTCGTTCATCCACACATATATAATCAATCAGTGCCTTTTGTTCCACCACTGTCTCATCCTTCTTCCTCCACACCACTTTCCATGTGTACTTGTGTATCATTCTGTGTCGGAAGAAGGTGTTGGCTATCCACAGCCTCCTCCCCACACATACGTCCACAAGTGCACTACCATTCCCATTCACCTCTGATGGTACACCGCACCCTCCCACCACTCATCAACTTTCTTATCACCCACCTTCCCATTCATATCTCCAATCAGAAATATTCTTTCGCTATTGCCAAACTTCTCCAGGCACGCCTCCACATTCACCCAGAACTCCTCTTTCTCTCATACAGTTTTATCCTCTGTCGAAGCATACACACACACACACACAACCACCCATGTTTTTATTCCTACTTTCATTCTCACCCACACAATCCTTGCACCCACAGAACCATAGTCTCTTACATGCTCCTTCTATTTGTTACTTACAAACAAACAAACACACACCTTCTTTCGCTACTCCCTCCCTCACACCAGCACACACACCCATTCCACACTCCCACTCTCTCACATCTGTACCCCTCCATTTGGTCTCAGTCAATCCACATACATCCAGCCTGGCATTCACTAACACTTCCAGGACCTCTCTCTCTCTTTTGTGTCAACATTCAAACCTCTCACATTCCATGTCGCTATTCTAAGACTGTCTATGGTAGGTCGGGGTTCGTCAACATTAGGTCCGTCCACATCCAAGGCTGTTCGTTCGTTCACGTTGCAGCAAGTATTTTTCACGGGTGGGGGGTCGCAAACCCACCGACCCAACCTCTTTAGTCGCCTCTTACGACACGCAGGAGGCACGTGGGGCATATTCCTCCTTACCTCCAGGGGGTAAGTCACTGAGTCAAAAAAGTATCAGAACAGGGTGTCAAACGGGCAATTTTGTTTTAAGTTATTAACCCCTTCAGACTCAAATGACGCAGAGGTTGCCAGATTAGCAATAATAAATAGAGTTTTCTCACTCTTATAAATACCTCTCCAAAATTAGTTTTCTGCCCACAGCTAACTCAAAGACAACTGCAGAGGTTGAAGTAACTAAACTAAAGGTTTCTAAATACCCCTGATGGTAACAAAGGCTTTAAAGTATCCCTAATAGGTTCAATATTGCGTCATATGTCGGAGAGGGTTAATGATTATGAGGAGAATTACAGGAGCATTAATTTGAAATAACATTGTTTTGGCCATTTTAGCACTTTCAAATACACAATAAGAACTGTTAACAAAATATCAACTTTACATTAAATAATAAAGAAAAAAAATAGGGACTAAGTTTTCATTTGTCATCCTGCATCAAAACGCTTTTGATATGACGTGACTTTTTACTTTCATTTTGACAATAAACCAGTGTAAACAAGAGAATGGGTGGAAAATGAAACGGTAAAGAACGACACATCATGTGCTGTTTTGTTAGTCATCCTTTGTTTTATAAAGTAAGTAATTTGGCTTCTTGACTTATTTATGACTACAAACTATGTCATTCGCTTGGCAAACAAATTGGGCAGAGTGGAAAGTAAACAATTAAATATAATACACATCTTTGATGGACAATTCCTATCAAAGCATTTTGTACTACCGTATATTTAACATAGATAATATGCTTGTGCCTTATAATCCCAATTTTGTTTACTTTAATTAACATAGAAAATATGTCTCAACTTTCCTTGCTATGCTCCTTGATCTCCTCTGGCAAGCATCTGCTGAAGAACATTGCAGAAGTACCTCCAAGTTACTTGTCAATTGTTATACATACTGTACTCATTCATAATGTTCCATCAACTTAATCATTCACCTATGCAGTATATTATTCTACTTTTTTTCAACCTATTCATGGCCATTCCATTCCATTATAGCCTACATTATGTATTGTATGTCCAAAGTATGTTTTGCCATTCCAAATATTCATGTATACTACTTACCGTACCTAAAAATACCATGTATTCCTGAGATAGCTTAATTTCTACAGCTTTTAATTCCCTGCTCATCTTTGTTTTCTTTAATCCATTACCCCATTCTCTTTATTGCCGAATCCTTGGCTTTTGCTAAGGCCAGCCCTATGAGAGTTACATGTTGTAACTCAGTGGTCTGGTTAACCCTCCAGCCCCGGCTATGTATTCCATATATATTCCCCGAAACCCGGGGGTTTTGGCCGAAAAACGTCTACGCCTAGGCTACCGTATCTTTTTTATTTTGACTGCTTCTGCATTCCCGCACATGCCCAAGCGTAGATGTGTTTCGTACCTGTAGAATGGCGTTGAGTAGAGCTCTTTAAGTCAACTGGTTCAGTTGTGATGACGATTTCCGTGGAGATAACTTTGTGGCAATATCAGCCACTTTACACTACTTTTCGCTACTTAACAATAACATACAGGCACACACGAACAAGGACACCTCTCCTTCTTGTGGTCGGAGATGCGCGGCGTCGGTCCAGCCGGCTGTTGTTTACATGCGTCGGACGGACGCCTCGCACACCAAGCTTACAGGCTTTCAAGCTGCCGGAGCCTCAGAGCCCTACCAGGTTGCGCGGGGGGTGTTTGTTATGGGTGCCTCAGAGCCCTACCGGGTCTGAGGGGTTAAACTATTCATAAAAAAAAAAAAAAAAAAAAAAAAATGGCTTTTAATTTTATAATATCTCTCTCAATTTCAAATGGGCTGCCAAAGAGCTGGGGCACGGAGATACCTCTGGGATTGTTTTATATGGCAATATACCCTATTCCAAATAAGTAGGCCAAAATTATTGAACATTAACCTCTATATCTCATAAACGACCAGTTAATCAAGCTAATATTTCTACCAGTTGGGAAGGGTCAGCCAGGGAATAGGTGTGGAAATTTACAGCCTATTTGCTCTATCCTTTTTTGAGTTACAGAAGTTAAGGTTCACAATTTATGGACTACTTATTTGGAACAGGGTATAGGTAGGTAGGTACAGTAGTTGTTATTGTTGTCGTCGTTCCCTAGGCTGCCTGGCCGAACAGCCCTGAGTCCCTAAGGAAGGTCATGGCCATGATTGGGCTTTCCCACAGGGCTCTCAAGGAGTGTAGATAATGTTGTTGGTGTAAGTGATTTTGTAGAATGCAGTCTTCTATGATGTGTTTGATAGTATGGGGTGCTGTGTTGCATCCTGGGCAGATGTCGACGACAGAGATATCTAGTCTCTTCTGATAGCTCAGAAGAGCTGGATGGTGCCTACTACTCAGCCTGGCCAGGTAGACTCTGTCCTCGCAAGGAAGGGAGGATTCAGAAGGATGGATTTCAGGTGGTCGTGCCTGCAGATGTGTGTTGTCTATGAGTGATTGGATGGAACGGCGAGAGATATGAGTAGTGATGTGCTTCTTTAAGCTGGTTTGGGGTGGGCAGGGAGGGAGAGATGACAGTATTTGTGTTTGATACCGTGTGTTGGGTGTTGTTTTGATATTCTTTGGTGTCTGTGGGTGTGCTGCCATGTAGTGTAGTGGATGGTGTTGGTATGTGGAGGCTGTAGCCAGGAATTGAGTGCCTCTCATGTCCAGGTGGTATTTGACTTTGAGGACTTTGTATTTTTGATGTAGGTGATCTGTTGGTATAGTAGCTGTGGATCCTGTGATGATTTTTAGGGCTTTGTTTTGAATAGTCTGCAAGATCTGGAGTATGTAGTAGAGTCTTTTCATTATAAGGTTATAGGCATAAAACATACGGTAGTAAGCTTTCTACATGAACCTGTGGTGGTGTTCTCTCTCAGGTAAACATGGACCAGGATATTATAGTCACTGCAATACAGTACGGTCAAAGTAGGGGCTGGGACAGATAGCATGTTCAAGTTTCAGTTGTCTGTTCATAATTACCCTTAACATAATCTGTACCGTATACACCAAAGGTATTGTTACTTACACACATACATTCATTCTCTCCACATTGTTCTCTCAGGTAAATGTGGACCTAGAGTTGGAGATTGTACAGTCGCTGCAACACGGGCATGGAGGCTGGACGGACGGTATGTTTGAGTGTTTGGGCACCACCGGCACTGTGGTGGGCATCGATGAGGACCATGATATTGTCGTTGCATACCCTTCTGGCAACAGGTTAGTTTGATTCCGAATGCAACTTACTTATTGTTGAATATTGTTAGTTATAGTATAATAAAGAACAAAGCCATATAATCATTAATATAATCATATCATCATATAATGTAAATGTTAGTAGGTCCTACTTTTGTGCAAAAAGATGTATATATTAACTCTTTTAGCCACTACAGCTGGAACTATCATGAGGTGAAAATAACATACAAATAAATTGACGATGCTGACAGAAAATGAGAATAATCTTTATTGAATGGGAACTTAATTGAAATGTGGTAGGTGGCGGTCTTAATCTTCTATTTAATAGAATCAAATGTCCAGTTAAGTCCTTGTAACAATGCCCTATCCCTGTCAATCAAGGGAGTGCACGGTGTTAAAAACTGCATCACAGTGTTGTCCTGAAACCAGGCTATGGACTTTTCATGCTTCTTCATAATTATCTAGGTGGGCATATAGCCTTCCCTATTTTCTCCTTTATCTATCTTTAACCTTCCTTTCTGTATATTAGGTGGATTATTATATATCATCCTTTTTGGGGTAGATAATTATCTATCTTTTGTTTATTTGGTGAATCATTAACTATCCTTCAACTTTTTCCAGGTGGACATTTAACCCTGCAGTGCTGACAAAGGTGGGCGGTGGTGTGGTGGTGAGCAGTGAGAGCAGTGCTGGACAACAGTTCAGTGTGGGGGACCTGGTTCAAATCTGTGCTGACCTGGAGCGCATCAAGATACTCCAGCGGGGCCACGGGGAATGGGCCGAGGCCATGGTACCGGTGAGTCAAGGCTGATGATATCTACTGTATATATATAAAGATTTAAAGATCACTGGCTATCACTTTTTTATACTGTACATTGATTTTAAAGAGTGGTTTGTATTATGTGGTGGTCTGACTCTTTGTCAGAGTGATGGTTGGTGTCCTCTACTTCCTATATCCCCTTCTATCTTTCTCTCCCTCTGCATTTCTACATTTTCAAATGGCATAGGGATGCAGCGACCCCAGCGCCCGCCACTATCTGGTGCAGATAGCCGCCTCTGTAGTGTAGGGGTGAGAATTTTCCAACACCGGTTTCTCCTGCGAGGCGTAGAAGACTGCTAGAGGTCATCGGGGGGCATGGTATCCTCCCCTTAACCCTTGTTTAGCGGGACCCGACTTAAGTCGGCCTAGAGAACCAAGGACTAAGTGGCGGGGCCCGACTTAAGTCTGTGTGCAATTTTTGAGCAATAATGGCTCTGAGAGAGAGACGAGCGATGGGAGGAGCACAGGTCGGCTCATGACCGCTCGGCACGGGTCCCGCGCGACTACTGACGTTCCCTCCACACACATCCACACTCACTGCCTCGCTACACAGGGAATTATGTAAGGATATTACCGTATTTTAGGGATTTTGCACTCGTCTTGCACGATCGTTGCAAGAGAACACCTGGTCGTAGAAGGATGGTTCTGGTGTCATTGGAAAGTTCAATTATCACCCTTTCAGGGATACATAATTGTATTACGATCTGGCTCTTGTTTATGCATGAAAAAGAGCACGGAAACAAGGTCGTT
This sequence comes from Paralithodes platypus, assembly GCA_032716605.1. NCBI lineage: Eukaryota > Metazoa > Arthropoda > Malacostraca > Decapoda > Lithodidae > Paralithodes > Paralithodes platypus. Next base: position 4,958,058 of record CM064520.1, read on the forward strand.
TAGGGTAAAACCACCCGCTTGCCAGGTAGTAGAAGTGACCGACCTAGCCGCTCGCGGAGTGTTAAATATATCTTTAAAAAAAAAGAAAAAAGGGACAGATATAGGGGCGAGGGAGTGCGTTCGTGGTCCCGGACCCTAAGAATAGGAGCTTTAAATGTGCGTGGATGTAGTACGAATGAGAGGCGAGAGGACATTGGAAGGTTATTTGAAAGAAGGAAGTATGATGTGCTTGCGCTGAATGAAGCAAAGATGAAAGGAGAGGGAGAAGTGGATTTTCAAAATTTGAAAGGTAGAAAGTCTGGAGTAGATGACGGAGTCAATGCAAAAGAGGGAGTGGCTATTATTGTGGAGGAGGAGTTGAGAGAGTTTATAAAAGAGTGGAAAGAGGTGTCATCAAGGCTAATGTGAGTGCGAATGCAGTTTAATGGTGAAAGGTTGGTATGGGCCAGGAGGTGAAAGGGAGTTAGAAGAGGTGGAGGGTTTTTGGGAGGATTTCAGGGATTGTCTACAAGGGTTTGAGGAAAATGAATATGTTGTTGTTGTTGTTGTTCCCTAAGCTGCCTGGCCGAACAACCCCGAGTCCTTAAGGAAGGCCATGGCCACGGTCGGGCTTTCCCACAGAGCTCTCAAATAGTGTAAATTGTGTTGTTGTTGTTGTTCCCCAAGCTGCCTGGCCGAACAGCCCCAAGGCCCCGAGCAAGGCCAAGGCCATAACCGAGCGCAGAACCCTCCCTGCCGACCACAATAAAGCCTGGGTGACCGAAGCCACTCCATGGCGGGGAGCTGAGGAAGGTGCGGCAACGCCCGGGAAACCAAAGCCCCATCCAGGACCCTGTGCCCCTCAGCAATTATGAAGAGAAAGTTGAGGGGCAAAGGAAAAATGTGACGCTTTGGCTTCCAATCTTGGTAGATTGGGAGGTCAATCCACGGAAAAGACGCCGTCACTTGAGATCTAGAAAACATATAAGTAAAAGGAACAGTCAGAGTAAGCTATGGGTATGGCAGAGATCGCTCAGTTCTCACTCTGATAGACCAGCCCATCACCACATGACTAGAACCCAATCCTCTCAGCATCAGCTAGGAAAGGCCCTAGAAAGCCGCCTTTGGCGGGAGGATAGAAATTGTAAATTGTGTTGTTGGCGTAAGTGGTTGTGTGAAATGCAGTCTTCTATGATGTGTTTTATGGTGTGGGGTGCTGTGTTACAACCCGGGCAGGTGTCGACGACGGAGTCATCCAGTCTCTTCTGATAGCTCAGAAGAGCTGGATGGTGTCCGCATCTCAGCCTGGCCAGGTGGACTCTCTCCTCGCAAGGAAGGGAGGATTCAGAAGGATGGATTTCGGGAGGTCGTGCTTGCAGCTGCGTGTTGTCTATGAGTGAGTGGATGGAACGGCGAGTGATATGAGTATGGATGTGCTTCCGGAAGTTGGTTTGGGGTGGGCAGGGAGGGAGAGAAAACAGTATTTGTGTGTGATAGCGTGTGCTGGGTGTTGTTTTGATATTTCTTGGTGTCTGTGGGTGTGTTGCCATGTAGTGTAGTGGGTGGTGTTGATTTGTGGAGGCTGCTGCCAGGAATTGAGTGCCTCTCATGTCTAGATGATCTTTGACTTTTAGGACTTTGGTTTCTTGATGTAGGTGATCTGTGGGTGTAGTAGCTGTGCATCCTGTGATGATTTTAAGGGCTTTATTTTGAATAGTCTGTAAGGTCTTATGATGTGTTTCAGCTAGGTTAGAAGCCCAGGCCGGGCTTGCGTATTCCATAACTGATCTTATGTATTGTTTGTAGACTGTGGTGGTGGTTTCTTTGTTGTGTCCAAATTTTGTGTGGGCAAGTGATCTGAGGGTGTTAAGTCTGGGTGTCAGTTTCTTTTTCGTGTTTGTGGTGTGCTGTTTGAATGTCATTTGGGTGTCGTATGTCGTATGAAAATGTTGTAGTTTTAGGGTACCTACCGTAAATGCTAGGGTAGGAAATGAGCCTGTTCAGGGAGTCATCAGTGGTTTTGGTGTGGATGGTATAAAACAGAGTGGAGAAAGAGCTGATTAATGGTATAAAGGAGTAAAGAATTCCTGATGCATGGCAGAAAAGTGTGATAGTAAGTATATACAAAGGCAAGGGTGACTCCTTAGACGGGAAATTATAGGAGTTTGAAAATGCTCGATCAAGTCATGAAAGTCAGCGAAAGGGTCTTTGAATGCATGGTCAGGGAAAGTGTTGCCATCAGCGACATGCAGTTTGGATTTATGCCGGGACGTGGCACAGCTGATACAGTATCTTACAGTAGATCCTCAGGAAAAAAGGCAAACTAGGCCTGTGTATCCAGCACAGTACCAGTACTTGCACTGCTGCAGATGTTCACGGTGTTGCCGTCGGCGGCAGCAGACAATTTTTGTTTACTATTTTGTATTTTCGCTTTGTAATCAAACTTCAACTCTCGTCTTCCCCATGCTTTATCAAGATTACTTTAAAACTTCTTTACTGATTCAGAATCTACCACATACTGGGGCAGTGCGTTCCACTCAATTACCATTCTATCACAAAAAGAGTTCTTTGTCTTTTCAAGCCTAGTTCTTTCCTTGTAAATTTTCTTAGTGTCCTCTCGTTCTTGTTCCCTCCCACATCAAGAAGGTACCTTCACACACATCCTTATCATACTTTCCTGACACTATCTTAAATGTCTCGATCATATCTCTTCTCTTCCTCTTTTATGCCAGTGTCGGGAGTCCCAGTGTCCTCAACCTCTGCTCATAGCCCAGGTTCTTCAAAGTTGGTACCAGCTTGCTAGCTCTCCTCCGCACTGTCTCCACCGCTTCTATATCTTTCACCTTATATTGAGCCCACACCTGGTTCGCATATTCCAGGTGCGCCCTAACCAGCGCTGTATAGAGATTTCTAAAGATTTCTTCATCCAGTGACACAAATGTCCTCCTTATCAGCCCTGATGCTATCTTTATTCTTAGGCTACTGCAAAAGAGGTTCTTAAAGAAAAACGGGGAGTTATACCTAGTTTTTGTAGATCTGGAGAAGGCCTTTGGCCGGGTGCCCAGGGAAGTAATGAGAAAACTCGGAGTAGAAGAGTGGCTAGTGCGGTTGATAATGAGAATGTATGAGGGGTCACAGGCAGCAGTTAAGAGTGAATGGGGGCCTGAGCGAAGAGTTCCCAGTGAAAGTTAGAGTTCACCAAGGTTCAGTGCTGAGCCCATTAATGTTTGTTTTGGTCCTGGAGGCTTTGTCAAGGGACTTTAGGACAGGACACCCATGGGAACTGTTATATGCAGATGATCTAGTTCTTATTGTAGATAGTGCGCAGGAAGCAGAGGCAAAATTCAAAAGATGGAGGGAGGCTATGGCAAATATGGGTCTAAGAGTTAACATAGATAAAACAAAGGTCATGATTAGTTGAGTTGAGCGTGGAACTATGGAAAGAAGCGGCAACTATCCAGTATGTGGGAAGGGGGTGGGAAGTAACTCAATTCAATGTTGCGTCTGTAGTGACTGGGTACACAAGAGATGTAGTGGAGCTAGAGGACCTTTAACAAGAATCATAGACTTTGAATGTGCAGTGTGCAAGGGAGATCTTATGTTAATGACCCACCTGTTAGTGTTGATTTTGACAGTGTAACGCTGGAGTGTGTGAATAAGTTCTGCTACCTGGGCGATATGGTTTCCGCCGGAGGAGACGCTGAAGCTGGCTCCATTGCTAGAGTCAGAAGTGGGTGGGGAAAGTTTAGAGAGCTGTTGCCACTTCTGACCATAAGAGGGCTCCCACTCCACCTTAAAGGGTAGGTGTATGCCTCATGTGTTAGGAGCGCGATGACCTATGCCTCGGAGGCATGGCCGGTTAAAGCGGCGGATATCCATAGAATGGAACGGATTGAGAAGAGAATGGTGAGATGGATATGTGGGGTTAATCTCAGGGACGGGGTATCGAGCGAGGAATTGAGAAGGCGTCTGGGCATTAGGAGTGTCAGTGAAGTGATGCGCACGAGCCGACTTGGTTGGTTTGGATACGTGGAGAGAATGGATGATCAGAACTGGGTGAACAAATGTTGGACTGTGAACGTGGGGGGAGCTGCGCGTAGGGGTAGACTTTTTTCTAAGCACAAACATAATTGTAACATAGTTAATAGCAGTCAGCTGATTAAATAAATGCTTCTGGTCAAGCGAAGGCAATGAAAATGTGGTGGAGGAAGGAGAAGGGTGTTATATACGATGCCTTATATATCCCATATAAAGCAATGTTATTATGTCACATGTGCATAAGTTGGAAACACAAGGCACATGTGAACAATGAGCACCCTCAACTTAAGTGTAAAGAACATTATTGTAGAGAATAAACAAAACTATGAATAATGAAAATAAACTAATAATAACATTATTTTAATTTATTCTCTACAATAATGTTCTTTACGCCTAAGTTGAGGGTGCTCATTGTTCACATGTGCCTTGTGTTTCCAACTTATGCACATGTGACATAATAACATTGCTTTATATGTGAGATATAAGGCATGGTATCTAACACCCTCCTCCTTCCACCCCTTCCTCCACCACTATTTTATTGCCTTTGCTTGACCACAAGCATTTTTTATCAGCTGACTGCTATTACGTATGTTACATTTATGATTGTGTTTAGAAAAAAAGGTAAATACAATATATTTTACTGTTTTACAATGGAGTCTGTTATTGTTGTTGTCGTTCCCTAAACTGCCTAGTCGAACAGCCCTGACTTCCTAAGGAAGGCCATGGCCACGATCGGGCTTTCCCACAGGGCTCTCAAGGAGTGTAGATTATGTTGTTGGCGTAAGTGATTGTTTAGAATGCAGTCTTCTATGATGTGTTTAATAGTATGGGGTGCCGTGTTGCATTCTTGGCAGGTGTCGAAGACAGAGATATCCAGTCTCTTCTGATAACTCAGAAGAGCTGGATGGTACCCACATCTCAGCCTGGCCAGGTAGACTCTGTCCTCGCGAGGAAAGGAGGATTCAGAAGGATGGATTTCGGGAGGTCGTGCCTGCAGCTGCGTGTTGTCTATGAGTGATTGGATTGAACGACAAGAGATATGAGTATGGATGTGCTTCTGGAAACTGGTTTGGGGTGGGCAGGGAGGGAGAGATGACAGTGCTTGTGTGTGATACTGTGTTCTGGGTGTTGTCTTGATATTCCTTGGTGTCTGTGGGTTAGTTAGTTAGTTAGTTAAGTAGAGCAGATTAACCAGACCACTGAGTTCCATATGTCTGTGGGTGTGCTGCCATGTAGTGTAGTGGGTTTGAACGTGCTGATCAGTCTGCGAAGGACGCTGTTGCTATGCCCATATCTCAATCCGGTCTCCCAGTGGAGGATTGGCTGGTGTCCATAGAGTATGTTATTCGACAAAGGTGGCGGATGTTGTGGGCGTCCCAATCTCCTGATAACAAATTGCATTCTATTAAAGACACGCCCTGTTTGTGGCGATCTTCGATACAGCCCTCCCGTTCCCTTGAAGTTTTACTAACACGCCTCCGCGTAGGCCACACTAGATTGACCCATGGTTATTTGATGTCGTCGCCCCATGAACCGCGCCCTGATTGCTTGCCTTGCCGTGTTCCCCTCACTGTTCGTCATATTATTAATGAATGCCCTCTTTATTCCTGTCCCCGTACGCTATATTTTGGCAAGAAAACGTTCTCTGACATTTTGACGGACTCTCCCGCCTTTTCCATATATCGTATCATTCGTTTTCTTAAATCTTGTTCGCTTATTGGTGAAATCTGATTAATCCCATCTCACCCTGATTTGCCCCTCCCTGCTCATCTTTGCTTTCTTTAATCCGTGACCCCATGATTTTTATTGCCGAATCCTTGGCTTTTGCTAAGGCCAGCCCTATGAGAGTTACATATTGTAACTCAGTGGTCTGGTTAACCCTCCAGCCCCGGCTATGTATTATATATATATATTCCCCGAAACCCGGGTGTTTTGGCCGAAAAACGTCTAGGCTAGGCTGCCGTATATTTGTTAATCTGACTGCTTCCCGCATTCCCACGCATCCCCAAGCGTAGCTGTGTTATTTACCTGTAGAATGGCGTTAAGTAGAGCTCTCTAAGTCAACTGGTTGATTTGTGATGATGATTTCATTGGAGATAACTTTATGGCAAAAACAGCCACTTTACACTACTTTTCGATACTTAACAACAACATACAGGCACACACGAACAAGCGACGCTCTCCTTCTTGTGGCCGGAGATGCGGGGCGTCGGTCCAGCCGGCTGTTGTTTACATGCGTCGGACCGACGCCTCGCACAAGAAGCTCACAGGCTTTCAACCACTGGGCGTTCAAGAGCCCTTCCGGGTACCTGTTATATGCTTTTTTATGGGCGTTCAAGAACCCTTCCGTGGTGAGTGGGTTAAACTACTCATAAAAAAAAAAAAAAAAATTTAGTGGGTTGTGTTGGTTTGTGGAGGCTGCAGCTGCAGTTCGTTGTGTCTGTTGTCTTTCTCAGCATTTTATACCATTTAGCTATTCACTACAAGAATGCACTAAATCGGACAGTTTGGAAGACGGTTGCCAAATGCCAATTTCTTTTCTCCCGTGAATTCCAGTATACAGTAGTTATTGATAGTTGCTGGCTATATTTTAGCTAATTAAAAAGTTATTTGTTCACTTAGATTTTTTTTTATAGTTTTTCCCCCCAATGGTCAGTACCATCAGTATGAAGTTTACCTTTATACCTTTCAGAATGAGTGATATCCTTTTTTATTTTCTTCTGGCTATCATTAGATGATTGTATTCAGTTTAGGATAGACCTGTACAGTATAGTCAAGGGGTTAATTGAAGGACCGGTATAGTTTGTATCCCCATCATGCCTATATTATATCCTTTCTAATCTTAATTAATTAGTCTAATAATAGCTACAAAATAATATGAAAAGGATGTTACCCTTATTGAAGGGTTAAGGTTATTCTGTTATATTTTATAACCAATCTTTTATCTACTGTATATTTGTTATACCTGACAGCTGTGAGACAATCAACATTTCTGCATTTCAGACCCTAGGGAAGATTGGCCGAGTGCAGCAGATTTACCACGACAATGACTTGAAGGTGGAAGTATGTGGGACTTCCTGGACCTATAACCCTGCTGCCGTCACCAAGGTTGCCTCAGATGGGGCTGTTCCAGGGGCTGCCAGTGGAGGTAATATATTACCCTCTCTGTCTATCTGTCTGCCTTTGGGTATATTAAAGGTGTTTTAAAATTGTAATTCTTTGAAAAGCAGACCGATGGACATTGCTGATTTGACCTATGTTACATGCTGTGGGAACTGCCAAGCTGAGCCTAGGGTGGAAAAAGTCAACACTGCTAGCCTTGTTGCTAGAGCAAGAAATGGGTGGAAGAAGTTCTGAGTTGTTATCACTATTGACAACAGTCTATGCAGTCTAGGGAACAACAACAACAAGGGGTCTCTCCTTTCGTAGTAGCCTTATAAAGGCTCACGCTCCGAATGCTAGTATGAACATACTTTATCATCATTATCCTTTCTCAGTAAAGAAAAGTTGTATTTTGCATATTTGAAAAAGTGTGCTGCTTTACAGTAGTGAGATGTGGGTAGTTAAAAAGGAAGATACCTGTAGATTTTAGCGTACGGAAATTATATTGTGAGATGGATTTTTACTGTAGTGCCACGGTGAGAGAGTTAGGTAGCAATTTGGTATGGAGTGTAATGGTAAGGAGTAGATTGTTAAGGTAGACTATAGTATTTAGTCATGTGGAGAGAATGGCTGAGGATGATTGAGTGAAGCCTGTTAAGTAATGAAGTAAAGGGAAGGAAAGCTATCTTTAATTACAAATTTTGCGTTGAATGTTAAGGAAAATATGTAGTAACGTTAATGTTGGAATACAATACACATGTGATTTTAAGAGACTGTTAATCCTTTGACTATGGGAGGCACTTCCTAAGCATTAAAGCATAACATAATTGGCTGGTATTAGCTAGAATAATATATATCAAAGTACATTTGTACTGAAGTAGTTACTCATGTACAGTAATTTCTCACTTAAAGTATTAGTTATGTTACTGAAAATCAAGACTTTATATGAAACCACTTTAAGTGAAGCAATTAGTTCTTGTCAATTTTATTGCAATTTTAGATCATATTTGTCTGATTTGCAACAAAATAGTGAAATGAAACACATTAAAATATGGCAACTTTAAGTGAATAGTGTCTGTAGTTTAAAACTCTTAACCATGAGACCTCTTTATAATACGGACAAAATAGTCTAATGTTATCCAGAATAAAAGGAAAAAAAAAAATCATCCATATTGAAAGGGTTACTGTATTTAGCTAAGCTATACTTCAAATAGGGCTTCATATTTTAATTTTTATCTCCACAGAACGACTGAGTGCTCTACTAAAGAAGATATTTGAGGCGCATGTATCTGGTGATCTGAACGAGGAGCTGGTCAAGGCTGCTGCCACTGGAGACGCACAAAAGGTCGGTCCTCTATTTATTTTTATAGAAAATTGTCAATGGCTCTATATCAAACAGCTGAAAGAGCCATAATGTTTGTTTATAGAATATTAAAGAGATAGGTATTAATCTGGCATAAAAAGTAAAATGTCTTAGGGAAGGAGCATCCCACTAAACCAGGACTCAGCCATATCCTGTGTCAGTAAAAGGGATCCTCTAGCTAATGGATATTTTTGTAATATTATCTGGTGTGACATCTTGGGGGATATATTATAATATTTTTTATATTTCTTTGTTTGCTTTGCATTTTTTGCAAGTGTCCAGTTAAGGTCCTGTAACAAGGGCACATCCTAGCCCTGTCAATCAAGGGAGTGCACAGCGATAAAAACTGCATCACTGTTTTGCAAGTTTTACATTTTGATTATTATTATAATGTAAAACTTGCAAAATAAACAAACCAAAACATATACGAACACAGTAAAAAGACAAAGCAACTAATCAAAATCGCTATGTGGAAACAACGCATTAACCCTTCCTACCCGGTCTGCCTTAGGTAAGGACAGCACGAAGGGCCGCTACCCGGTATGCCTTATCTAAGGCATGAGCTTAATAGCCTAATTAAGCTTGGTCTGAACGCCGTGCGTACGACGTATGTCAACAAACCCAAGCGTTCGTCACCGCACCTCCGAAAATAAGAAGGAGAAGACTCCTCAATGTTATTGTTCTGACGTCATGACGAAATTAGTGTCTGAAAAGCCCCCATATTTGCAACATCTCTGCAATATTGGCTCCACTGAAATTGTCATCACAACTGAACCAGTTGACTTACAGAGCTCTACTCAATGCCAAAATACAGATTGAAAACCGCACTACGATTATAGATGAGTGGGAAAGTTCTAGCAGTGAAAATAAACATAAATACGGTAGCCTAGGCCTAGACGTTTTTCAGCCATTTCGCCCCGGTTAGGGGGGGCCGTCATTGGGTAAGACAGCCCGGGGAGGAAGGGTTAAGTAAAATTAAAAATTTATAAATAAAAGAACACAATCCACCACATAGGGTGTACATTACTACATGAGCAAGTTAATCTGTTTTCCAAGCAAACTAATCGCACACATAACAACTCACTATCGTCACGATTGTTTTGATTCATCCAGCCATTTTCGAGTACGGTAATGTACAGAAATTTAGTGTGCCCCTAGACTAAGAAAAATGCCTCCCCAGACCCCTTCAATTTAAATGAAATACCACCCAGACCCTCTTCAAACTAAATATGTAAATTTTTCAGTAGGAAAATGTCTCTGCCAAAGGCCAGTTTCTCCAAAATTGCAGGCTTGCTATTGCTCACCTAGAAAAAAATGATACCTGAATGGGGTGAAGTGTCTTATAATTGCCAAAATAATTATGTGAAATGTCTTAAAATCTGCTAACTAATGGAGTGAAGCAGAATTGGTCCAATAAGACCCACCCTGCACCAGATGGGTTAAGGTGGGCCCTCTAATATTAATTATTATGTACAGCATACTGTTTGCATTATTGTCACTTTTTTTCATCTTTTTTGTTTAGCCCCTTTAGTTTTATTGGTGAATTTTTAATACTAAATGGAAATGTATTAATATAGTAACATACAGTAAATATATAACAAAACATAAGGGCTTATTACTTGTTTATAAGTTGCTCATGCTGTATTTAGAAAATCTATCAAATTGAATTACCAGGTATGACAGTACAGTATGTAGGCTTTCAAGATAGAGATACTGTACAAGATAGACTGAAATCCATAGGAGATACTGTACTGTACTCGGCAAAATTTTAACTTGTATGACCCCTAAGAAACTCACAGATTGACAGTCAATGTTTGGAATGCTGCAGATCACAATTGGGGACTTCTGATAGACTGGCTGTCTGGCCGTCTCAGTCTGCGGATGTACTACAGCTTCATATTTTTAAAGCCATATCAATATGCTCTGGTGTTTATCTCATTGTTGTCATGCAAACAAATTATTTACCTCCTCATAACACAATCATAAGCCAAGTTTCGATACATATGAATAAGATAAAAAGTTTAAGGAGGTGGATGTAATGGTGGAGCTTAAAATTCTTATCTTGTCATATGTTATTATCTTGTAAATGTAATAATTGTTTTTTTAATTATGTTATGAGAAAATCAATTACTTATTCATTTGAGAATGAATAAAGTTTGAATATAATGCAACATATCTGTAGAAATAGAGAAAACATAAATATCTCAATACAACCTCAGACTAAGACTGCCATTCCCGCATTCTTGGACCTTTCTTCCACGTAGCTTAGAAATCCACCATTGTGAAATGTATGTAGTATTCCAAACTCCATAAGAAACAACAACTCCTAAAATTCTTTTAAAACAACATTCTAAACTCACATGCTTGCTAGGTATTTCGGAAATTCGGACGAAGTGACAAAAGTACTAAGACTGAAGTAAATTGGTGAAAAGAGGAGAGGAAAGAAGGAGGAGATAATTATACTGTACTGTATTACGGTAGATTTTTAAGTGTCTAGACTGTGAATTTTAATATGGTGTACCCCTGGCAGGTTGATGAGATCCTGAAAAAGGGTGAAGTGGATGTGAACGGGGTGTTTGCCGGCCACACCGCGCTCCAGGCCGCCAGTCAGAATGGTCACCTGGAGGTCATACACATCCTGCTACAGCACAGTGCACATGTTGAGAAAGAAGTAAGTCAAAGGTTTATTTCAGGTGTTGACCTAGAAAGACATGAGATCAGGTCGTACAATCTGATAAATAAAAACACCATTTGAGGAGGAGCACTGTTTTTATTCATTCTGTGAGAAGTAAGAAAGGTAATGAAAGTTAGTGTGTAAGAGAAAAGTACAACAGAGTGGGGAAAAGAGAAAAAGAGAGGATGAATGGCAACAGTTTAAGGAAGGAGTGAAAGCAAGGGGTAGAATGTAGAGTTCGGGCATACCACCAGCCTTGTTTACACTACTCGGTGCGGTGGCGGACGCTTGCCATGACTCTTGCCATCATGTTCCCGTCTATTTTGACTGCCTTTGGATACAATAATATGTTCCCTAACTCCCCCCCCCCCCATCCCCCATGACATATTGTCATCATCATATATATTGCCAGCAGGGGGCAAATAACCGAAAAAATCGCCGTCAAAATAGACGCGAAGTTAACCGCAGCGATCGCTCTATGTAAAGAATGACGACCGTACGCCCGAAATCTACTTCCATCCCAAAGCAAGTGCAGAGGAGGTAAGTATCGAGACTACTCATAAACGTGCCCTTTTTCCCTGTAGCATTCCTAGGGCCGGTCCTAGCTAAATTCCAGATAAGTAAACAGATGAGTCAAGGGAAGGTATCTTATCTCCCCTCCTGAGATGTGAGTGCTCTTTGGCTTCAAGGTGCTAATCAGCCCTATAGAGTGTTGACCAACCTCTTGCAGTGTTGACCGACCTGCATACCTGCAACGGCTAATTCCGGCCAGGTAAGACCCTTAGGGTGCTTCCCGGCCCTAGAAAACCTGCAACATCTAATCCTGACCAGGTAGAGACCCAGAGTGCTGCCCGGCCTCTTGTTACCTGCGCAGTGCATTCTGGACAGGTATTATTGCATAAAAGACGCTCTGCTTAGTTGAGACCTGTCTTTCAGGCCCCCTTTAACATATCTTATTTCGTATACCAGTTGCCTATGAAAACCCTCACATGCTACCAGTAACTTACTATTCACTTATAATAAGTACACTGTCACTGGTCTGTCTGACCACTCAGTTACCAGACCGCTGCATACTTATAGGTGAAGCACTCTGTCTTATACACGCATCACATTAAACTTCAGTTTAGCTATTCCCCCACACACATTAAGCATATCAAGGAGTCATAGAAATCATCCTTATCGTCTCTAAGCGTATGTACTATATTATTGCATGTCCTCTGTATATTATACAGTACAGTACTTGTATTTTTGCTTTATGCCTTGTTACTGCAACTATAAATATCCATGTTAATATTATGTTTTATATTAAAAACTACTACAAACTTTTTCACCCACTATTGTGATGCCCATTACCATCCAACCTACCGATTATGACCATAACTAAAACAAAACGGGTTGCTAGTGTGAATGTTGGAAGTATGAGTGGTAGAGCGAATGAAGTTGTGGAAGTACTTAAAAAACGGAGAGTGGATGTGTGCTGTGCCCAGGAAACCCGATGGAAGGGGTGTGGTGCATAATGGATTATAGGAAAGAATAAGAGATATCATTTGTATTGGAAGTGGGATGAATCTGGAAAACCGAAAGGAGGAGTGGGTATACTGGTATCTGAGGAATGGGAGAAGAGTGTGATTGAGATGAAGAGAGTAAACGGAAGATTGATTGTTCATTGATTGTTCTGAAATTGAAAGTTGATGAAAGAATTATAAATGTGATATCGGCATATGCCCCACAGGTTAGATTAAGGAGAGAGCAGAAAGAGGCCTTTTGGAACGACTTCCTTAGTGTCGTTTCAGGCCTCTCGGTGTATGATTCTACAGTCGTAGGTGGTAACCTAAATGAGCATGTGGGATCATGTGCTGATGGGTGCGAGGGTAGGAAAGGGTATGGAAGAAGAAATCTAGAAGGCGAGTATATACCGGAGTCCTGTGTTGCACTCAACATGGTTTTGTGTAATACTAAGTTCAAGAAAAGACTGAATTATCTGATCACATATAGTTCTGAGGGCACCAGTAGCCAGATAGATTACTTCTTAGTGAACAGGAAAGACTGGAAGTTTGTTCGGGATGTAAAGGTCATCCTGAGCGAAGAATTTATCTCCCAACATAAGCTCCTGGTCTGTGACTTGAGCTTAAGGTGAGATCCTGTGTGAAAGAAAGTATACATGCCCAAAAGGAAAGTATGGCTGCTGAATAAATTGGAATACAAGGATAGTTTTCACAGCAAACTGGAGGAAATCGATAGGAATAGGGGCGCTATGCCAAATGACGTAAATAGCCAATGGAACTTCCTTGAACGTAGCCTTCTTGCCGTCACTGACAAAGTCTGTGGTAAAACTAAAGGCCCCACCAGGCATAAGACTTCTTGGTGGTGGAATGACGAGATGGAAAATGCAATAAAGAAGAAAGGAAGATGTTTCAATGCATGGAAGAAAGGAGACAGCAAGGAGGAATATCTGGCGGCTAAGCGAACTGCAAAAAAAAATATATACAGTACAAGGCAAAGAAAATCATACAGGACCTGGTCATAGACCAAGTGAGTAACGCAAAAAATCCCAATGGGATCTTCAATTTAGCTAGGCGTGTTAAGGAAGACAGTAGAGATGTTGTAGGAGAACAATGTGTCAGGAATGATAATGGGACAATTATTGTTTATGCCGACAAAGAAATTAGAGATGCTTGGAAGGTACACTACGAAAGATTACTCAACGTGGAATTTGAGTGGAATAGAGAGTAGCTTAGTAACGAAAAGCCAATACTCGGCCCCCCCTCTTTGATAGCGCCAGCTGTTGTAAGCAGTGCAATAAATAAAAGGAAGGACGGAAAAGCTGCAGGATGCTCTGGCATTGTAGCTGAGGTGATAGGTATAGCCTCAGGTGATATAGGAGTGAGTTTGGTCACAGAGTTAATTAACTGAAAATGCTTGACCAAGTCATGAAGGTCTGTGAGAGAATCTTTGAAGGTATGATAAGGGAAATAATTTCTATCGATGATATACAGTTCGGTTTCATGCCAGGATGTGGCACAATCATCGCTATCTTTATAGTCAGGCAGCTGCAGGAAAGATATCTACTTCAAGATAGGGATCTGTATCCTGTGTTTGTAGACCTGGCAAAGGCCTTTGGTAGGGTGCCCAGAGAAGTTGTGCAGTGGGCTATGAGAAAACTTGGCGTAGAGGAGTGGCTGGTGCGTGTGATAATGAAGATGTACGAGGACTCGCAAATAGCAATGAGGGTGAAAGGTGAACTGAGTGAGGAGTTTATAGTTTGAGTCAGAGTTCACCAGGGCTCTGTGTTAAGCCCTCTCTTGTTTGTTATAGTTCTGGAGGCACTATCTGGTGATTTCAGAGTTGGGCTCCCCTGGGAACTGCTATACGCAGATAACCTAGTACTCATCGCAGATAGTGCGCGGGATGCCGAGGCCAAGTTCAGAAGATGGAAAGAGGGCATGACAAGTAAAGAGTTAAGAGTTAATATAAATAAAAAACAAAGTTTTTACACAATGGATTAGGGCTAGGAAAGGTAGAAAAAAGTGGGGCATACCCATATGTAGTATGCAGAAAAGGATTAGGTGCGAACTCAATACAGTGTAGCGTCTGCTGCAGCTGGGTACATCACAGGAAGAAGCGTTGCACTAGAATAAAGGGAGATCTACCAAGGAAGAAGTCCGAAATTGAGAAATTTGTATGCAAAGGTGAGCTTGTATTCAATGACCGGCTCGAGAGTGTTAACTTTGGCAATGAGGCACTGGAGATGGTGGCCAAGTTTTGCTACTTGGGAGATACCATCTCTGCCGGTGGTGGGGCCGAGGCTGCCTATATCGCCAGAATAAGATGCGGCTGGGGAAAGTTTAGAGAAGTTTTGCCACTACTCACCATGAGAAGACTCCCTCTCCCCTTGAAGGGAAAGGTGTACGCTTCATGCGTTAGAAGCGCAATGACATATGCTTCAGAAACGTTGCCTGTCAAAGCGGATGATACCAACTGAATGGAATGCAATGAGATAAGAATGATGAGATCGATGTGTGGTGCCAAACTGCAAGGTAGGATATCAAGTGAAAAGCTAAGGAAAAGGTTAGGTATCAAGAATATCAGTGATGTGATGCATACTAGCAGGCTTGGATGGTTTGGACATGTGGAGAGGATGGATGAACAAAGATGCAAGTCCATGAATGTGGAGGGAGCTGCACCAAGGGGTGGACCAAAAAAGACTTGGGATCGGACTTTGCAGTCTGATCTGAAATCAAAGAACCTGACAAGTGAGGCAGCTCTTAACAGGGCTGCCTGGAGCGCTGCCATTAGGAAATGAGAGGGAACCACGCTTCTTGTGGATCACTCGGTCTGTAAATTTGTGTATATTTATGTATGTATTGCATCTCTCATAACATCCCCCTCGGTATATCAGGTATGTAGTTTATGCAACCCCCTTCATTGCTTACTGGGGTTGGTACCTCAAAGATATTCTAAAGGAGGTAAATAGAGTAAGGAAAGGAGAACCAAAGAGGGAAGAGTCGGTGAAAGTTGCAAATGGAGAGTTATTAGTGGAAGGTGTGCTATAAGGAAAATATATGTTGAGTATTTTTAATCTTTGCTAAATGTAAGAGACGGAAAAGAGGCAGTGGTTGAAGCTGTGGCTGATGGAGGTAGGTTACCCAGGCTACCCAGGTGGGAGGGAATTAATGAAAGGATTGAGAAGAATGAGGTAAAAGATACAGTGAGACAAAGGAGAGCGAGTAAAGCAGAAGGTATGGATGGTATTGCTGTGGAGTGTATTAAGAAGGGTGGAGATGTGATAATATATTTACTGGTGAGACTATGCAATGTTTGCTTTGTTGTGATGATACCATTAGACTGGAGGAGTGCATGTATTGCACCTTTGTAAAAGGGGAAGGGAGACCGGCAAGAGTGTTCAAGTTATAGATGTACTGTATTATTTTACTATCAGTTGTTGGAAAGCTGTATGGCAAGGTGTTGATAGAGAAGGTAATAAACAGTACAGCAGGTGCAATAGGAGAAGAGCAGTTCAGTTTTAAGAGGGGAAGAGGATATGTGGATCAGATTTTTGGAGTAAGACAGCTATGCAAGAAGTATTTAGAGAAAAGTGAGGAGGTATTTTGTGCTTTTATGGATTTGGACAAAAGAGGGAAGAGTCGGTGAAAGATGCAAATGGAGAGTTACTAGTGGAAGGAGTGCAAGTGAGGAAAATATATGCTGAGTATTCTGAATCTTTGCTAAATGTAAGAGATGGACGGGAGGCAGTGATTGAAGCAGTGGTTGGTGGAGATAGGTTACCCAGGTGGCAGAGAATGAATGAAAGGATTGGGAGAAATGAGGTAAAAGAAGCAGTGAGACAAATGAGAGTGGGAAAAGCAGAATGTATGGAGGTATTTCTGTGGAGTGTATTAAGAAAGGTGGAGTTGTGATAATAGATTCGCTCTTAGAATATTCAATGTGTACTTTGTTGTGTCAATGGCACCACTAAACTGGAGGAGTGCATGTATTGTGCTGTTGTATAAGGGGAAGCGAGACCGGCAGGAGTGTTCAAGTAAACTAATACTACAGTATTAGTTTATTATCAGTTGTAGGAAAGCTGTATGACAGGGTGTTGATAGAGAGGATACAGAACGTGCATTAGGAGACGATCAGTGCGGTTGTATGAGGGGAAGAGGGTGTGTGGATCAGATTTTTGCAGTAAGACAGCTATGCAAGAAGCAAGGTGCTAAGGATTTATGAAATTGGAGGACATTTGTTAAGAGCAGTTAAGAGTTTTTATGAAGAGGGCAGAGCGTGTGTTAGAGTAGGAAATAATGAGTTGAGTGAGTGGTTTGAGGTAAATGTAAGTCTGCGACAGGATTGTGTATTATCACTGTGGTTGTTTAATGTATATATGGATGGTGTGGTGAGGGAGGTGAAAATGAGAACTATGGGTAGAGGATTGGGTTTAGTAGGAAAGAATGGTAGAGATTGGGAGTTTAACCAGTTGCTATTTGCTGATGACACAGCGTTGGTGGCGGATTCTGAGGAGAAACTGCAACGAGCAGTCAAAGAGTTTGGTGTGGTTTGTGGGAGTAGGATCTGAGGGTGAATGTCAATGTACAGTAACATATTTAAATATTTCAGGACGTTGCAATTCCAACGGTATACAACATTTATTATATTTATATTTTTGATAATGTAGAGTGATGGTGTGTAATAAACGTGCTCGTAGGGTGAATCTAGATGTACAGTACAGCGTGATGGGGAAATACTGGAACAAGTGAAGTGTTTTAAATATCTAGGAGGAATGATAGCAGGAATGGAGGTATGGAAATGGAGATAAAACAGAGAGTATGTGAAGGAAGGAAATTTTTCAGAGCAATGGGAAGTATGTGGAAGGTGAGAAATTATGGAATGAAAGCTAAAAGGGCATTGTATCAAGGGATAGTTGTACCAACAGTGATATATGGGGCTGAAACATAGGCTCTGAAGGCAAAGAAGAGAAGAAAGCTGGATGTGATGGAGATGATCTGCTTGAGGAGTATGTGTGGAGTGACTCGTAGAGACAGGTTAGGAATGAAGAGATACGAAGGAGAGTGGGGCAGCAGGAATATTTGTCGGCCAGAGTGGACAGAAGGGTGCTGAGCTGGTATGGACATGTTGAGCGAATGGAAGATGAAAGGATTACAAAGAGAATATGTGAGTCAGATACAAGGGGATGTAGAGGGATAGGAAGACCTCCATTGAGATGGAGAAATGGTGTAGTACAAGCGTTGGAAAATAGAGGAATGACTATAGATCAGGCAAGAGAATTGGTAATAAATAGGAATGAATGGAGAATGCTAGTGAATAGATAATTGAAAACGCGGTTGTTTGAGGGAGGGGGTCAGGTGCCAGTTGGACTATAATAGTCCGTCAGGTGCCTGGCCCGGGGAGCCGGTAGTAATGAAGGGTACGCCCAGATGCATGGTGGGCGGGCATTGTGGTACTCCTTACAGTATCTTACAGTATCTTACAGTCGATCCTCTGGAAAAAAGGATAAACTAGGCCTGTGTATACAGCTCAGTACCAGTACTTGCACTGCTGCGGATGTTCACGGTGTTGACGGCGGCGGCAGCAGACGCAATATTTTTACTACGGTATTCTGTATTTTCGCTTTGTAATCAAACTTCAACTCTTGTCTTCCCCATGCTTTATCAAGATTACTTTCATACGTCTTTACTGATTCGGAATCGACCACATACTGAGGCAGTGCGCTCCACTCATTTACCACTATCACAAAAAGAGTTTTGTCTTTTCATGCCTAGTTCTTTCCTTGTACATCTAGAGTGTCCTCTCGTTCTTGTTCCCTCCCACGTGTTCTGCTGCGTGTCTGCCTGCGAAAGTCGGAGCCTCTCTGGGGGATCTCGGAATGTTTTGCTGGAGACCCCAAATGGGCCTGGGTGTCTCTCTCCTGGGTGACCTAGATGTGTGTGTGAATTTGTTTTGTTATTTTTTTTTTTTTTTTCATATATATACCGGTATACAGTATATATATTTTGTTTTATGTTGTCCCTATTCAGGCTCTGTCTCGAGTCAGCCACTCCTAGAAAAAAGGGGTATGCACCTTAGTAGATAGATAGATAGATAGATTGAATAAACAATGTGTATGTATGTATGTTTGTATGTATTGTACTATTCTTACTATGATTATTATATCTGGTGGTTCAAGATAAAAAATTATACGTTATCCTACTATTTCCCAGGACAAAGATGGAGACCGGGCCATCCACCATGCAGCCTATGGAGACGAGCCGAGTGTGGTGCAGATCCTGGCTGGTGCTGGGGCGGACCTTAACGCTCGCAGCAAGCGCCGCCAGACACCTCTACATGTGGGTGTCAACAAAGGCCACGTCGGGGTGGTCAAGACGCTCCTTGAACTAGGCGGACACCCGAGTTTACAGGTACTGATTGATTTATAGATATAGCCGCCAACTGAGATGTATGATACAAGGCTACTTTTATCGTTGTTATTTTTGCCATATAAAGTATCACTATATTATTTAAAGCCAAAAGCAAACAGGCTGTAATTATAGATAGGAGAGTTTAAGTCTGTATATATTCGTGCCAGTATATAATTCTATATAGTTATACTGTACTATCATAACTATATTTAGCTCTATAACAGTTAGCTGTTGGCAGGTGTACAATTTTAATGTAGAGGAGAGCAATGATCTCAACTTAGATTATATAGAGAGGTTGAATAAATACATTTAATGAAATATATGTAAGCAGAGAAGACTAAATGGAAGCATTTAACTGGCTTAAATGGGTGAAGTTGCAAGAGTGTGATATTTATTGAGCGTTTTTTCGTTCCTCCACTGTCCTGTGTATAGAAAATAAAACGCCTAACTCATATTCATCTTCCATTGCCACAGGATCATGATGGTGGCACTCCACTTCTTGACGCTGTGTCTAAAAAGTGTGATGGCATCCTCACGTTACTTGTAGACCATGCGGCAGATATCACTTTTACTAACTACAACAACAGCAACATCATCAACTCTCCATTGTAGTTTTCCTATTGATAGGGTTCTAGTGAGGCTAGCCAAACTCATCTTTGTTTCCTCCAAGGACATCCCGCTTAATAATATCCGGTCAAGAGAAAATTGATTTGATTGGATTGGTTTTACCTTCTTCCAGTCTCTTATTTAGAAAAAGAAAATTTCTGATTCAAATTAATTTTCCTTAACCACAGGATCATGATGGCGATACCCCACTTCATGATGCCGTGTCTAAAAAGCGCGATGACATTCTCACGTTACTTCTGGACCATGCAGCGGACATCACCCTCACCAACAACAACGGCTTCAACTCGCTCCACCACGCAGCTCTTCGCGGAAATCCAAGGTTAGTGGAAAGGATAGTGGATAGAGCGAGATACAGTAATGGCTGTATTCTTAAACTCCTTGATGATTATGGCGTGTTGTGCTACTTTGTTCTGACTGTCAGAACTTGTGGAGCTAGATTTAATTGAGATAGATTTACTCCTTTGATTCCTCTATATCTTTCCTAAATTATATAACATCGTCTAATGATAACCAGAATAAAGTGTAAATATGCATCCTCAAACACTGAAAGAGTTAAACCTTACCATAGTAAAGTGATGCAGGTTTTAATGCCATGCACTCCATTGATTGACAAGGCTAGGGCGTGCCGGTATGGGTATTTGTTCAGAACGCTAATATAAAGTTCACATACGCATACAGGAAAGATCTTTGTTAGCTATTAGGTAGATGAACTGTAGGGGATATGGGTTATAGTGGGAGAAGATCTTTGTTACCTATTAGATAGATGAAGTAGGTAAGTAGTGTCAGGCAAGTAGCATCAACTAAGTAGGTATAAAAAAGAAACTTCAAACTACCTTGTATGGGCCAGTAGGCTCAACACTTAGTTTGCTATGAAATAAGCAACACGTTTCAGAGTACGACTGTTTGAATGTATAAATATCCTGGTTAGGATACAGATTTCTACAACAATACACACTAAACAGCAAAAGATTCAACTCGATTCATCCTTTGCCCCTCAACTTTTTCTTCATAATTGCTGAGGGGCACAGGGCCCTGGGTGGGGCTTTGGTTTCCTGGGTGTTTCCGCACCCTCCTCAGCTCCCCGCCATGGAGTGGCTTCGGTCACCCAGGCTTTATTGTGGTCGGCAGGGAGGGTTCTGTGGGGGTGCTCGGTTATGGCCTTGGCCTTGCTCGGGGCCTTGGGGCTGTTCGGCCAGGCAGCTTGGGGAACAACAACAACATCAACAACAACTCAATTCATCATTCAGCTCTTTGTGGCAATCCAAGGTCATTGGAGAGGAGAATTGGTAGAGTGAGTGTAAAGATGTATGAGTAGTACTCTGTTCATTATAAGTCCGTAAAGACCGGTAAAAAATTCTCCTTGTGCAACCAAATTGTATGTATTTAAAGACAAAAGAAAGAAAATATTATAGCCTATACAGTACTGTATATCTTCCATTTAGTATAGATTTTTGTTGCCTAACTCTTGCCACAGCTAAATCATCAAGATATGGATATGACACTTTCTCGTCTGATAATGATACACAGAGTAGTTACAGAGTGAGTGTAAGGATCCACCACCCAAAGACACTATCAATAATATACAACATAGGCTTTAACTCATTACACTATGCAGTAAGCCAAGGTCTGTGGAGAAGAGTATGGATAGGGGGAACTTTATATACGGTACCGGTAATACAGTACATGTAGGCATGATAATAAAATACCGTAATGCAACTACATAAAATATTCTTGGGAAAGAATAGTAAACCGTACTACACTCAACCCTCCGTTATCGCGGGTTTGGTTATAGCGTTTCACCATTATCGCGCATACCTAAAAACCCAACTATTCTGTTACCACGGGTCCTAGAGCCGTTATTGCGGTCCCTCTTTGACGGGAAAACTCGAAAATCCCGCCTGTCTACGTCACCGCCAAGCATGGGGTGATTCAGCAGCTGATTAGCTTGACGTCAGAGCGAGGTGGGGCTCTCATTAGCTGTTTTTTCGGTTCTTATATTAATTAATCATGTATCATACAGTGGAGTACCGAAAACAAGAGCAATAATAATGAAAGACTCGACATCAAGCTAGAAAACACAAACAAACAAGTGAATCCAATGAATCCAAAATTATCGAAATCATAGCGTCACTTGCGCAATTTACGGCCGTCATCTTTGATGTCGTCAAC
Organism: Paralithodes platypus; assembly: GCA_032716605.1. Taxonomy (NCBI): domain Eukaryota; kingdom Metazoa; phylum Arthropoda; class Malacostraca; order Decapoda; family Lithodidae; genus Paralithodes; species Paralithodes platypus. The sequence goes on from CM064520.1 coordinate 4,979,923, forward strand.
ATAAGCCAGACGCTTTAAGTCCACCCGCCTTTTACTTGCTTATTTGTGCCCGAACCTCTTATCTCTCGCGTTTATTATGGCCTCTAGTGCATTCAGTGATAGGGATGGTGGGCCTGGTGGTAATGATGTAGGAATTGAAAGCCCAGGACCATCAAAGCACAGTCAAGTCATGTGCCGTGCCTGACGAAAGCCACGGAAACGACGATGGGTTAGGCTAGGGCTATGCTAAATATGATTATGTTTTCAAATAAAGTCTATGTGGTAAGTAATATCCTCATATGTATTTTTAAATATTTGCAATATATATTTCTTGGATGTAGGCTTATTTAAGGGGAGAAATGGGTACTTGGGTGACTGTTTGGACGAATCTGGGGGCGAAAAGTTGGGACCAGGAAACAAACTTATATTTCCCCATAAGTTATTAAGTTCCATTATCGCGATTCTTGTTATAGCGGCACTAATTAGGCGCGATAACGGAGGGTTGTACTGTAATTTTATGCTAAGGTTTTTGAAAGTCGAAAATCTTTTTTAAGTGTAATGTAGCCTCAGTTGAGATGGAGAGATTGTGTAGTACAAGAATTGGAAGATAGAGAGATGACTGTAGAACAGGCAAGAGAAGTGGTAAAGAATAGGAATGAATGGAGGATGCTTGTGAATAGATGGTCGTTGGGAGAGGGGGTCAGGCGCCAGTTGGACTAGATAATAGTCCGTCAGGCGCCTGGCCCGGGGAGACGGTGCTTATGAAGGGTCATTCCTGGATGTGAGGTAGGCGCGCATTTTGGTGTGCTCCGCTGCATGTCTGCCTGCTGAAACCGGAATCTCTCCGGGAGGTCTGGGACCGTGGGAGTGCTGGAGGCCCTTAGTGATCCTTGGTCTCTGGGTCTTCTGGGCGATCTAGATGTGTGTGAATTTTATATATATACTGTATATATATATTTTTTTTTATGTTATGTTATGTTGTCCCTGTTCGGGCTCTGTCTCGAGTCGGCCACCCCCAGCTATGGGGTATGTGCCTAAGTATATGCATACTGTACATACATACATGGTGTGTGTGCGCGCGTGTGCGCGTATTTCTCTCCCCTCTTATTATCTCTTACCTTTTTTCTACTAATATTGTATGGTTAACCCCTTCAGCACGATGATGTAATTTTTATCTTACAGTAAACTATCTCTACTTCGGACCTCTTGAGGTCGGAAACCCATACTAGCCAAATTGGCATCGGCCTATTGGACAAGTCCCCCATATGCGGGACTTATCCATTATTTTTCCAACAGTCTCTAACAGTGTCAGACGACGCTCTCAGTTTTCGGAAAACTAAGGGCAAATGTCCGTCATAACCGTCAAATTCCGTCGTCTGATATCTCATATTTTTCCGAGATTTGTCCGACAGTCTCGAACAGTGTCAGACGACGCACTCACTTTCCCGGAAAACTAAGGGTAAATGTCCTTCAAAACAGTAAGAATAGGATAGTCTCCGTTTTCTATGTTGACGCGGACTTCCTTCTTAAGGTCAGAATTTTTCCGTAGTCTCCGTTTTCATGGTTAACTCGGAGGTCGGGTTTTTCCTCTTTCAGATTGGACACTAGGTCGGACTCGGAGTTCTCGGAAAATCTGACCTTTCGGACTGTGCCTCCCCCCAATTAGTCCGAGGTAGAGAGAGTTTACTGTATTCTGGTTACCATTAGATGTTTTTCTCTAGCCTTATGAGGGCTTTTGCCCAGTAGGCTGTTGACAAATAGTTATTATTATTAGGCATCCTTCTTTAGCTTATAATCTACCTCTAGGAATCAAAGGGGTAAATATAATCTCAATAAAGCCTCTGAATAACCTTCTTAACCTTCGTTAACTACATAAAATCATCTAAAGTTAGCCAGAATCAAATGTACTGAAGGCCCGTCGTGCTGAAGGGGTTAATTATACCTAAGGATTGGAGGGTGAAAAGCTTTTGAAGTGTGTTATAGCCATCAGAGGGGTGTATATCCCTCGGGGTGGGGGTGGGGGGGGGGACCTCTCTGGTGAAATTTATGCCTGCATCAGCTTCTCACCCCAACTTTCTTTAATCAACTTTCTCACATCTGACTCCTGGTGCACTCTCACTTACGTGCACACACACATACACACGCGTGCACACACACACACACACACACACACTCACACACACACACTCACTCACTCACTCACTCTATCTACTTCTACTTTGCTGTCCTTTTCTTCTACTATAAACTATCCTTTTCTAGTAGTATAAGGCAGAACCACCTGTTAGGGACCGCAAGATCTGTCTGTGTGGTCTGAGTATCTATGTATCTCAGTGTAACTCTTCTCTCTCTCTCTCTCTCTGTTTGGACACTTGATCCTCTGTTTTGGAGGACAAGCAGCCTAGAAGAGTCACTAGACCTGTTGTTGCTTGATTTCCTTTGTACTCCTTTGTACTCTCTCTCTCTCTCTCTCCTCTCTCTCTCTCTCTGCAAGGAGTACTGTATGTTTGTAACTAAACTACCGATCCTATGTGAAAACAGGAAAGGATGGTACAGTATAAAGTGGTGCTATTCGTTTGTAAACGCAGTTAATCAGGGGTTAAGAGCGATATATTTATCTACATTATTTAAAATTTATTTTTGAAAGTTTGAACAATACTGCACTCAGTGACACTACTAGGTAGTCCAAGAGAAAGAGAGAGAGAGAGAGAGAGAGAGAGAGAGAGAGAGAGAGAGAGAGAGAGAGAGAGAGAGAGAGAGAGAGAGAGAGAGAGAGAGAGAGAGAGAGAGATAGAGATAGAGAGAGAGAGAGAGAGAGAGAAAGAGAGGAGAGAGAAGAGAGCGAGAGAGAGAGAAGAGAGAGACGAGAGGAGAAGAGAGAACGAGAGAGAGAGATGAAGAGAGAGATGATCGATAGAGCGTAGAATCAGAGAAGAGAGAGAGAGTAGAGCTCGACGAGAGAGAGAGGAGAGAGAGAGAGAGGGGGAGAGAGAGAGAGATAGATCCTAGGCAAGAGATAGAGAGAGAGATGAGAGAGAGAGAGAGAAGAGCGAGAGGAGGGGAGAAGAGAGAGCTATCTCTCGCTTCTGCTATCTCTCCTTCTATCCTCGCTCTAGCGCTCTACCGCGACTCACCACCTCTACTCTAATCTCTCCGTCTGATACGAGGAGACACCCTGCTCAGCACCAAGCCCCTAGTCAGAAGAAAGATAAGAAGCTAAGAGAGTTGATAAAGTTGATTAAGATAAATTTTGTGGGTGGAAGCAGACTTGGGCAATTAATTGCATTTCACCGCCTCTCACACCTGTGGCTGGCTCCTTTTCCCTCTTCTTCTGCGCAGGCACCCCGCCAGGGACGACACCGGCCGTGGAACTTACCCTTTTGATGGTGATGATCTAAAAACGTAATGCCAATATTCACAAAGCATAGTTAACCCGACAACACCAGAGGGTTTTCATCAAACAAAGAGGGTTTTTCAAACCTCAATTTTCACACATTCCATTTCTCACACTAATTCTTAATTCCATTTTCTGTATATTCCCTCCTCCTTTTCATTCTCATATTGTTCCCTGTTCCACACACCCATCATTCACACCCTATAATAAATTGAGCCAGAGAGATAGAAGAAGAGAGAGAGAGAGAGATATAGACGAGAGAGTACAAAGGAGTACAAAGGAAATCAAGCAACAACAGGTCTAGTGACCCTTCCTAGGTTGCTTGTCCTCCAAAACAACTGAGTATCAAGTGTCGTCAAGAACAGTGGTTTAGAGTGGGTAAGGGAACATTGTACCCATGGAACTACTACTGCCCTGCCACACTAACGTGGCAGGACTAGGAAGTTAGTAGGAGGGGACATATGGATTAGTAACTGAGGGGAGGAATAAAGTTATTCAATTTACAAACGCAGTCAGTCGCGGGTTTGGGATGCGAGATATTGAGGGGGGGGGAGGGAGGGGGGGGGGGTCTAGGCGGAATTTAAATGAATCACGGTGCTGCAGTCTATAACGTCTCGTGGGAAGCCTCATTACCACAAGTTGACAACTCGATTGAAGAAGAAAGTCTCTTAGATTCGTGCCGAGTTAAAACGATTTTGACCAATAATTTTGCAACCGTTTCCCACGCCCCCGCGTGGTAATTAGATTGGTCGATAGTGACAGTACTCTACTACACAGGTTCATATTTGTCGATGCCCTTTGATCGATTTTGAACAAACACTTGAATTAAGTCGCCTCTTAATCTGCGCTGGGTTAAAGGAATAGATTTAATTCTCTAAAGACCTCTCCTTTCGTATTGGTTTGTTGATCTTTGTGGGAGGCTACGGCTATCATTTTTTATGGTAACTCTACGTTGAACTCGTTCTATAAGCTTTGTTTATATCTTTTTGGTAACTAAGGGCACCAGGATTGAAAACGCATTATTCCAGAAGAGGGCGGACTACGGAATTGTAAGGGGTTAGGATAACCTTTTCTTTGGATTTATGCCTCAAATGCACCTGCCTATACAGCCAATTATTTTGTTTGTGCCTTCTTAACAACTTCTGAACATTGTTTGACTCGGTTTTAGGTTACTCGATATTTGTTACTCCCAATCAGTTTCTCTGTTTACAGTTCTTAAGCTGAGTGCCATTCATTCGAATAGTTTGCTTTCTCATTTAGGTATCCGACATGTAAGTACTTTACATTTATCCGCATTGAAACCAATCTTGCCAAATTTGGGCCCAACATGAAACTAATTTTTAATCTAGATTGTGTTGCATAATCGTCAACCTTGTTCTTTTGAGAGTACGCTATTTGCAATTTTTGTAATCGTCAAGCAAATTTTGAGATTGTGCAGGTGACGAACCCTCATCTATGTCCTTGATGTATAGTAGAAAGATAATTGGTCCTAGTACCGAACCCTGTGGTACCCCCGCTACTTACATTGGTCCATTTAGATTGCCCTTATTACCCGTTTATGACTACCCTTTGCTTTCTGTTTGCTGAGCCAATTTTCTAGTCCATTTCAACACCACCAGTCATTGGGTATTCCTGCATGGCGCTTTTAGTTTTAGCATAAAACGTTTGTGGGAACTTTGTCCAAAGGCCTGTTTGAAAATCAAGGTAAATATATATCTACAGCTTTACTCTCCATCGTAAGAGGTTGAGGAATATCGTGGAAGAAGGCCTAAGAGGTTTGTTAAACAGGAACAGTTTTTTTATTAATTTATACGAAAGCCGTGTTAGAGTATCATTTACAGTTATGTTATTTGTCCTCTAAGTGATTTTACGAGTCTGTTTCTCGGTATGACCGTTTCTATTCTTTCTTTCTTTCTAGCAATTTTACCATACACACTCAGAGGTTAAGCTAATTGGACGATAGTTACTGGGTAGGGATTTGCTGCCCTTTTTTGAATATCGGTGTTACGTTGGCTAGCTTTCCACCTGATCAGGCATAGTTCCAGACTGCAATGATTATGGAATAGTAATGTCAGTGGTTCGGGAAGACGCTCATTTCTTTAGCTTCCTTTAGAACTCTAGGCGAGATTGTATCAGGTCCTCTGCGTTTTTATGTTACCTTGAAGTTTTATCTAAGCAATTCAATACTTTTTTCTCTCCTCTGTAAACGCGTGAATATTGCTTAGAACATCTGAATTATCAATCTGAATCGCGGCGATGGTGTAGGGATATCACCTGAGGTCTTCTGTTGTAAAAACTGATTCAAAGAAGGTATTGAGGGGACATTATCCTCATTTGTACGTTCGTCTTTGGTGTATTCCCTCCCTTTTTTTGTCATACACATCGACTAACCGGTCCAACAGTTGAAGTACCTACGACTACTTTTTTTTTTTTTTGTTTTTTTTTTCTTTCTGATATAACTATAGAATTCTTTTCGGGTTTGTTTTACTTTAGAATTTCGCAATATGTCACTCATAAGAGTCTTTTAATAATTACTTTGCTTAATTAACTTTTTTTAAACTTTTTTGGCTTTGCGTGGGTCGATAGCTCTAACAAATCACCCACATCCACGCTCTCCGTTCTTCGTCATTTTGGGTGAGGATTTTAATCTCTCATTAGCAATTTTTTTAGTCAAGGCAGGCAGTTTTGAAAATATCTTTATATCCCACCATTTTGGGCTTATTATTATGGCCTGGACGCCGTATTTCTTCGCATGTATGCAGTCCTTGCAACTGCTTTTAGGTAAGTGGTTTCGAATAACTTCCCAAGATGTATTTAAATGTCGTTATTTGTTAATCTAAAAAGCTCCAGTCAGTTTTTCTTTAAACATAGCTCTATAGTTATATGGAAGTTTGCTTTCCCTGTGAAATTAGGGACTTTTTTTCGATGCTACTATTTGGTTTCGTTACTAGTAACTTTAAAGTGAAAGTTAATCGTACGATGGTCGCTGTTACTGGGGTCATTCAGCACCAACATTCAACATTCTCTATCAATTCTTCTTTTTGTTTGCAAGTACAATGTCCAAGAACGTTATTACCACGGTTCCGAGCATTCGAACAAATTGATAAAGCGAACTCGTCTTGCAAGTTCGTATACCAAGTCATGTCGCGGAAGTGATGAAGTAAAGAGTATCGCCCCACTTTAGGGTCACAGGTAAATTAAAGTCGCCAAGCCAAAAATTTACGGTAAATCTTGTGGAGTTACTTACATCTGCAATTTGTTCCTTAAATTTCCTCGGTCAGTGTTGCACTGATGGAGCTGGAGGTCTGTATATTACGCCAAGTATTATTTGTTTGGTACTCTTTATTATTCTTTTATTAGCCACAAAAGATGTGTCGAGACGTTCACAATTTGAGGTTTTTGACACGAGGGTCTGGGTTAAAGACTTTCTTTTCTTTGATATAAAATAAACGCCCACCTCCATTTTTTATTTTATTCGGCTGTTCTCCAAACATTACATAACCGGGAAGTGAATACTCTGCTAAAAAGTCTCTATCTTGTGTAATTGAGCCAAGATTTCTGTTAT
>CM064520.1:4986957-5026957 GCA_032716605.1 Paralithodes platypus
AGTGATTCTAGGCCGCCTTGTCCCTCCAAAACACTGAGAGAGAGTACAAAGGAAATCCAAGCAACAACAGAGTTAGTGACCCTTCTAGGCTTCTTGTCCTCCAAAACACTGAGGATCAAGTGTCCAAACAGTGGTTTAGAGTGTGTAAGGGAACATTGGAAAGGGAACTACTGCCCTGGAACTAATGTCCGTGGCAGGATTAGGAAGTTAGTAGGGGACAGATGGGTTAGTAACTGAGGGGGGGATAAAATAAAGTTATTAATTTACAAAACGCAGTCAGTCGCGGGTTTTGATGCGAGAGATATTTGTCTAAGCGCGAGTTTAAATGGATCAACGGTGCTGCAGTCTATAACGTCTCGTCTACGGCCCGGGAAGCCCATTCCACAAGTTGACAACTCGATTGAAGAAGAAATTCTTAGATTCGTGTGAGTTAACCCGTACCGAGCGATGCCTGCGTCGGCGTGATGTATGTAACGCACAGCCCCAGAGACGCGCCTGGCGCGTCACCGTAATTGCGCCGACCGTAACCTCAGGTGTAGCCACTTAAGAGGGCTCAGATTTGTATGGGAACTGTGTACGTATCCCACGCAACCGTTGCGATGGTTTTGAAAACTCTCAAAGTCCCATGCGTGGCGACGTGAAGCGCAATAACCTGTTTTTTGGGGCGTAATTGCCTTCAATTTTTTACTCTTGTAAATATTTCTTTTTGGGGGCTCTGTAGGACCATTCTTTAAGTTTTTGAGCGGTTTTCGTGGTTTTTCCTTCATTCCTAACCTATTCGCTATTGTTTCTGGAAATTAAAACAAAAAAATTGAAAACCGGCCGGGTTCTCCGGTGAACAAACATTACAAAACTAGCCGGGCTGGACGGGCTTTAAAAGATTACCAATAATTTTGCAACCCGTTTCCCCGCGTGTAATTAGATTGGTCGATAGTGAAGTACTTACTACAGTTCATATTGTCGATGCCTTTGATGATTTTGAACACTGAATTAAGTCACCTCTTAATCTGCGCTGGGTTAAAGGAAATAGATTTAATTCTCTAAGACGCTCTTCATATGGTTTGTTCTTTAGGCTAGGTATCATTTTTGGTAACTCTACGTTGAACTCGTTCTAGCTTGTTTATATCTTTTTGGTAATAAGGGCACCAGGATTGAACGCAGTATTCCAGAAGAGGGCGGACTAAGGAATTGTAAAGGGTTAGGATAACTTCTTTGGATTTATGCTCAAATGACCTGCCTATAAAGCCAATTATTTTGTTTGCCTTCTTAACAGCTTCTGAACATTGTTGACTCGGTTTTAGGTTACTCGATATTGTTACTCCCAGATCGGTTTCTCTGTTTACATTCTTAAGCTGAGTGCCATTCATCGAATAGTTTGCTTTCTCATTTAGGTATCCGATATGTAGTACTTTACATTTATCCGCATTGAAACTCATTTGCCAAATTTGGGCCCAACATGACAATTTATCTAGATTGTGTTGCATATCGTCAACTTGTTCTTTTGAGAGTACGCTATTTGCAATTTTTGTATCGTCAGCAAATTTTGAGATTGTACAGGTGAGACCCTCATCTATGTCGATGATGTAAATTAGAAAGAGAATTGGTCCTAGTACCGATCCCTGGGGTACCCCGCTACTTACATTGGTCCATTTAGATGCCTTACCGTTTATGACTACTCTTTGCTTTCTGTCGCTGAGCCAATTTTCTATCCATTTCAACACACCGTCTTGTATTCCATGCACTTTTAGTTTTAGCAGTAAACGTTTGTGGGGAACTTTGTCAAAGGCCTTTTGAAAATCAAGGTATATAATATCTACAGCTTTACTCTCATCGTAGAGGTTGAGGATATCGTGGAAGAAGTCTAAGAGGTTTGTTAAACAGGAACGTTTTTTACGAAAGCCGTGTTGACTATCTTTAAGTAAGTTATTTGCCTCTAAGTGATTTACGAGTCTGTCTCTTATGACCGTTTCTAGCATTTTACATACAATTGAGGTTAAGCTAATTGGACGATAGTTACTGGGTAGGGATTTGCTGCCTTTTTTGAATATCGGTGTTACGTTGGCTAGCTTCCACTGATCAGGCATAGTCCCAGACTGCAAGGATTCATTGAATAACAATGTCAGTGGTTTGGAGAGCTCATCCTTAGCTTCCTTTAGAACTCTAGGCGAGATTGTATCAGGTCCAGGCGTTTTATTTACCTTGAGTTTATCTAAACAATTCAATACTTCTCTCTCTGTAACGGTGATATTGCTTAGAACATCTGAATTATCAATCTGAATCGGCGATGGTGTAGGGATATCACTGAGGTCTTCTGTTGTAAAAACTGATGCAAAGAAGGTATTGAGGGCATTACTCATTTGTACTTCGTCTTTGGTGTATTCTCCATTTTCATCGACTAACGGTCCAACAGTTGAAATAACTACTTTTTTCTTTCTGATATAACTATAGAATTCTTTCGGGTTTGTTTTACTTTGATTCGCAACATGTAACTCCAGGGTCTTTTTACTTTGCTTAATTAACTTTTTGGCTTTTCGTCGTAGCTCTACAAATTTCATCCGTTCTTCGTCATTTTGTGAGGATTTTAATCTATCATTAGCAAATTTTTTTATCAAGCAAAAATATCCTTATTCCACCATTTGGGCTTATTATGGCCTGGACGCCGTATTTTCGATGGTATGCAGTCTTGCACTGCCTTAAGGTAAGTGGTTGTGAAACACTCCCAAGACATATTTATGTGGTTATTGTTAGTCAGAAAGCTCCAGTCAGTTTCTTTAAGCTTTGATTTAAGTTTATGAAAATTTGCTTTCTTGAAATTAGGGACTTTCTCAATGCTGCTATTTGATTTGTTACTAGTAAACTTTAAAGTGAAAGTTATCGTACGATGGTCGCTGTTACTGAATTCATCACCAACATTCAAATTCTCTATTAATTCTTCTTTTGTTGCGAGTACAAGGTCAAGCACATTATTACCACGGGTCGAAGATTGTACAAATTGAAAAAGTGAACTCCCTTGCAAGTTAGCATAGAGGTCGTGTCCAAAGTGTGAAGTAAGAATATCGCCCCATTTAGTCACGGGTAAGTTGAAATCGCCAAGAATTACGGTATCTTGTATGTTAGTTATTTCTGCAATTTGTTCATAAATTTCACTGTCAGTTTGCACTGATTGAGCTGGGGGTCTGTATAATAAAGCTAGTGTTATTTTAGTTCCGCGTTTATTATTTAATAGTACGTAAGATATGTCTATATTCGCAATTTGAGGTTTTGACATTAAGACAGGATTAAGACTTTCCTTTATAAAAAACAGAACTCCTCCTCCATTTCTATTGATCCAATTTTTCTCAAACATTGTATAACCAGGAAGCGTATATTCGGCTAAAAAGTCTCTGTCTTCCGTATTTAACCAAGATTCTGTAATGCCGATTATATCATAATGTTCTGTAAACACGATTTCCTCTAGATATGAAAATTTATTGCGTATGCTACGAGCATTTATATAAAACACTTTAAGAGTATTAGAGTTGGATGTTACTGATTGTGCATTGTCTCAATTTTCAGTTCGTATTTGAATTACACTACCCCCGGATACCCCCAGTTGACCCCGTTTTTTGAACGGAAATCCTTGACTGCATCGTTCAGCAGACGACCAAGACGTGCAGCTCCTACTTCATTGAGATGTACACCATCTCCTGAAAACAAAGATTTATCATAGTAAAAATGATCCCACGTGTCGACAAAGCCGATGTCCTCCTCCCTACAGAGTTTGGCTAGTCGCCAATTTGTACTGGTAGCTATGTTGTAGAATCGGTTTTCTACATCAATCCGGGGAACAATTCCTGAAATTAAGATTCTATTAGGTATTTCCTTGAAGGACCTGATCAGCCGCCGGTACTTGCAAAGTAGTTCCTCTGACCGCGTCCGTTGGACATCGTTAGATCCAACGTGGATGACGTACGTGGTGCTTGCGGGGGCGAGCCTGGAAACCTCTTCCACAGCCGCAACAATGTCGTCCACGCCGCCACCTGGGATACAGAATCGCTTTCTGGTCCTGGGTGCCCTGGCGCAGAACTTGGTTAATTGGCCACGGACCATGGAGTCGCCCACAAGCCGAACTTCTTCCGTTTTCTCTTCCTCGTAAATAGCAAGAATTTTGAAGCGGTTTTGGCATGTTGTCGGGATGACCTTCCTGGTACTGGTACTGGGATGCACATTGTTTCTCACTAACTGAAAGTTGTCCTGGGGGGGAGTGAGAGTAGAGTCATTATTATTGTCTGCAACATCTAAGGTAGCTTCTGGTGTGGGTACCGGTACTGTATGCACTGGAATGGCGGTTGACATCGTAGTGGTTTCTTGGGCCGAGGGCACTCCTACGTTGAGTGTGGCAAATTCTTGAAGAGATTCAAGCTTCGTAGTCAGGGCATCGATCTTGCGGTGAGCTGCACTCAATTCATCCGCAATCTTCTCTCGGAGCTGGCAAAATCTACAAATTTGGACATCAGTATCAACAAACATGGTAGGGCCAAATTTACCGGAACAACTCGTGCAGGTTCGTTGCGGCGCCATGACGATATAATCACAATATGCCTGAAAATCACACAAATTTATGTTAGCAAAATGGTACAATTAAAGCCTGAAAATCACAAAAAATTTATGTTAGCAATGTGATACAATTAATTCCTGAAAATCACTCAAAATTTTGTTAGCAATATGATAAAATTAATATGCCTGTAAATCACAAAAAATATGTTAGCAATAGAACACAATTTATGCCTGAAAATAAAAAAAAAATTGATGTTAGCAGTATGACACAGTTAAAGCCTGAAAATCACAAATGGACTAGAAATTTGTTACAAAATTTACTGGAAAAAAACAAAAAGTGGGAGAGGGTTAATGTAGCCTAGTGAGAAAACTGGAAAACAGTATACAGTACAGTAACAAGTATTTGTTAGCAATATGGTACAATTAATGCCTGTAAATCACAAAAATAGAGAGAGAGAGAGAGAGAGAGAGAGAGAGAGCGAGAGCGAGAGAGAGACTGTCCATACAAACCTTACCAGAACGAGTTGGTCAGATCTTAATTCTGATAGCAATAGCAAACCCGATAGTATGGGATTGTGGAAGGAATGGATAGCAAATAAGTATGCTCTCTCTCCCCACCCTCTTCTTCCTCCGGCAATTGCCGTACGTGAAGACAGTTTGAAGTGAATTGCCTTGGAGGGCTTGGAAACCGCGTTAAGGAATTTATAGAATAGATAAAAACGTAATGGAAATGTCATGCAACCCTCCATGTATGATAATATATAGGACCACACACACACATATTGTTTTAATTCTAGCGAGAGTGTTCATTACTGCCAGATCGTTCTATCATTCGTTATTACCTACTCCATCCCAATTTATCTGCGGTATGAGTCTAGCCTTGTAATTAAATGTATATTTTGAGACTGTCTGTTATTTTATTAGGGAGCTTATTCCACTCACTAGTTTTACTGTACTGTATGTGAAGATTTGTTTGTTGTACTTTTTTTTTTTTTTTTTTTTTTTTTTTTTGCGAGAGAGAGAGAGAGAGAGAGAGAGAGAGAGAGAGAGAGAGAGAGAGAGAGAGAGAGAGAGAGAGAGAGAGAGAGAGAGAGAGAGAGAGAGAGAGAAGTAGGGTAATAGCACGATTTGTGTTTAGTTTGTTTAATCTTATTTGTTTCGGAGGGGGAAGGGGAATGAATCTCCTCGGTTTCGCTCCATTAGTTTGGATATTTTCAGACGTTTCACCACAATAAGAAACTTCAGCCCATTCTTGTGTCGATATTTTTTTTCTGGGCGAGCGATAGAGAACCTGTAGCTTAGAAGATGTTTTTGTTAGTCTGGGGGACAAACTAAGATATATTGCTCGGAAATGGCAGAAACAAGCAAAATCCTCAACAATAATGAACCAAATATCCTAATAACCCCTCGGACGGCGGACCAACTATTGTTAATTTTTTTTTTTTTTTTTTTTTGTATCTTTCTCTCCTTTTCTCTCTTTCCCTGGCTTGTATCCATTCGGCCCCATTCAGCCAACTGTTTTAAGACGTTTATCCCCATCCAGGTGTCGAGTTTTTCCTGGCGAGCGATAGCGAACCAGCATTGTATGGAGAAATCCGGCTTCGCCGGAGAAATTTTTCTATCGAAAAATTTACAAATTTAGCTTGCTCTCAAAACAAAAATAAATTGATGCTGGCTCGCTACCGCTCGTCAAGAAAATATTGACACATGGATGGGGGTAAACGTCTTAAAATAGTAGGCTGAATGGGGCCGAATCGATACAAGCCAAAGAGAGGGAGAGAAAGATAAAACAAAGCGAGGTGGGTTCCCTTAAGCGTTCAGCGAAAGGGTGTGAGGATATAAACTATGAGAAGGGGGATAAAGCAAATAAAGAGGGAGTATGTAAGAATAAAGAGGGAGTATGTAAGAATAAAGAGGGAGTATGTAAGAATAAAGAGGGAGTATGTAAGAATAAAGAGGGAGTATGTAAGAATAAAGAGGAAGTATGTAAGAATAACTGTGTGAATAACAGTCTATAGGAACAACAACTACAACATTATAAAGAAAGGAAGCCTGGAAGAATATATTAGGGGGAGAGAGAGAGAGAGAGAATGAGAGACTGAGCGACTTTGGAGAAAGAAACAGCGAGTGCATTAGGGAGAGAAATTGTACCTTAAGCCAGTCAATTGGACAGTCAGTCACCCAGCCTGCATGTAAAGTAGGTGACTGTCCCGGCCACACGCACACACACACACACACACACACACATACACACGCTCACCCAGAAACCCGCCCACACGCACACGCTCACCCAGAAAGTGATGAAGGTTAGGTGGATCTGCCTCCGGATGTGAACAGAGAAAAGGGTACGGGAGTTAAATCAGAAGAGAGTGGTATACTGACATTGGTATGGTTTAGGTTTTTATATTTTGTTTTTGTATTGTGGTGTTGACGTGTGATAATCCGCTTTACATATTCGATCGGTTCGGAGAGAATTCGAACGTCTGTCACACGACATGTTGATCTTCGCTGAGCCAGTGTACAACGCATCCTTACCACCCAACCAGCGAGTTACCCCCCACACATATCCACGCTTTTTTCCCCCCTCCGATATCCACATGGGAACCCCACATGCTCACGCGTTTATGTACACACACACACACACACATACACCACACATACAATATACAGTATATACACACACACGCACACGCACACGTAATGCAGTTGGGGTCAATTGTCTCGAAATACCTTCAAATTTTACTTCAGATTTCTGCTTAGGTTTAATTTGAATCTACTCCTTTTCACTCCAAAATAAACATTCAACTATAGAATGCATTTTTTTTTTTCAATTTAATTGGTTATATCCAATGGAAATATGAGTACAAAAGACATATCTGCCTATTCGTTAGAATGGAAAGAGAGGGAGAGAGATAGACACATTCAAGATACATTTGAATATGAATGCCTGGACGCAGGGAGCTTAATACAATTTTAGTCGGAGTAAAGTGGAAGAGATGTTCTGAAGAAGAGAGTTCCAGAAGTGCTGGTATTATAAATGATGGACTACACAATTTTGTCTTGGTCTTGTGAGCTGGATAGACTAGTTGTAAAATTGAGATGAAAGGCGCGTGACTACTATTATCCATTAAAACAAAATAAAACATAAAATAAATAAATATAAAACTGACTCAGCACATACTTCAACTATAACACTATTTTGTGTTCATATCAGACAATTTATTCAGTCGTCAAGTACTCCAACTACTTGCATCTTGTCTCAGCTAGAGTTTCCCGGTGTTTCTTACCCAAATGTACTTTGTCACAGGGGGTCGTTTGTAAGTTTGTTCACGGGTACGCTAAGCCACACCACTATTTCGCAGGCACACCCATCTCCCCGCCCCCCCCCTCTCTCTCTCTCTCTCTCTCTCTCTCTCTCTCTCTCTCTCTCTCTCTCGCTCTGGCTCTGGCTCTCTCTCGCTCTCTCTCGCTCTCGCTCGCTCTCGCTCTATCTAGCTCTCTCGCTCTATCTAGCTCTCTCGCTCTATCTAGCTCTCTCTATCTAGCTCTCTCGCTCTCTCTCTCCTCTCTCTCTCTCTCTCTCACACACACACACACACACACACACACACACACACACACACACACACACACACACACACACACACACACACACACACACACACACACACACACACACACACACACACACACACACACACACACACACACACACACACACACACACACACACACACACACTTATCTAGTTGGTTCTTGAAACGTTCAAGGTTATGTTCCGTTGAGTCACGCAGGTGTCTGGGCAGTGCATTGAAAAGGAGACCCACCCACACACACACACGGACAAAGGCCTCAACACTTGTACTTTCTAAACTAACACAAGCCCGTACAACCACAGATACATGTGTGTTGTCTTGTCAAAGCTAAGCAAACACACACACACACACACACACACACACACACACACACACACACACACACACACACACACACACACACACAGGGAGGTGTGGTGGAGTGGTCATGCCACTGAACTGGTAATCCAATGGTCCCGGGTTCGAATCCCGATGTATCAATGAGAAAATATTTTTGGGATGGAATTTGTGTTGATTCCTATGCTTTGTTTATTTCATCTGATGGTTAATTGCTACCTCTTCATCTTGATTACTCCGCTATTATGTAGGTTTTGTATCGAAATATGTTGTTAATTAGGAAAACTTGACACTAATATTAAGCAGAGACCTACCAGTTTCATATTTTTCCGTTAGTTATCAATACATCAGTTGCTAAGGGATTTAATTTCCTGTCAGATGAAATTAAACCGAGTTAGTATCAGTGCATTACCACAAAGCCCACCGAAATGCCAAAAATATACCCTCATTGTTCCCTGATTAAATAGCACTGTATGAATATTTCCATATTCAAAATATGCTACAGGGGGGCAATGCCTGTTCATTGCTCAATAGGTGGCGTTCTGAGAGTGAGGGTCTGAGTCTAGGGTGTGATACAGTGAAGCACTGGGGCGAGGCAGCTCCAGAGTTGGGGCTGCTTCAAGCCGTGGGTGGGCAACCGGACCCCGTGTATCTTGCGCAGGCAAGATAGTGGGGGCTGGTTACATCTCAACTTGTTTCACATGTCTCACTTCCTAGACTGGAACGAGACCTCACAGGCTTCACCGTTGAATGTACAGTTGAATATACAGGTTCTCAGCCTATGCCCGAGAGGGAGTATGCCCGAGAGGGAGTATGCCCGAGAGGGAGTAGTTGGAATATAGATGCAGAAAGTAAAAATAAAAAGGGAGTGAGAGTGAGAGAGAATTATACCCTACCTACGTTACTAAATTATTTAGATTTTCAGATTTTCTTGTCTATGTGTATGAAGGAGACAAAAGGCAGGTTGCATGTAACGAGTGTCTCCCCCACATACACAATATACTGCCAATGATGTGTATTACTAGATACAGAAAGCTCTCTCTCTCTCTTCCACTTTCCTTTGTCTGGAGTTCTGTTTTCTCCACCAGAATTAACTCCAGACCATCTCGCTAGGATCGTAAGGCAATTGTGGACAGTGTATCTATGAAAATCCATGTAAATCTCCGCCAAGCATAGTAGGGCAGAGTGACAGGCAAGCTTAAGGGGAGATGGCCCTATTTATTTGCTTATCGCTTTATATATATATATTTTTTTGGTCCTCCCTAGACCTCCATTAAACTGTAAAAAAAACACCCCCTAGACCCCCCTTCAAGATAGATTTGTACACTTTTTCGGTAGAAAAATGTCCCGGCCGAAGGCCGATTACTCTTAAATTTACAGGCTCGCTATCGGTCGCCAGGAAATAATCGACACCTAAATGGCACGAAAAGTCTTAATATTGACAAAGAAATGAGGTGTAAAGTCTTAAAATCGCCAAACTAATGAGCCAAATGTCTTAAAATCTGAAAACCAATGCGGCTAAACACGAGGGAGAAGGGGGCCAGAAAAACCATCCCCCCCCCCCCCCCCCTTAAATGGAATCAAAATAGCTGAGCCCACAATTTAACATTCATTCAATTAGGGGGGAGCTGGGCCGTGCATTAATTTGTTTTTGTTATGTCCTTACTCCCCTTCCCTCCCCCCCCCCCCTTTACCTCCTCCCTTCTCCCTCTTCCCTACTCCTGCCTCCCTCTGTCTCTCACTATCTCTTGTTTTCTAGCGCTTGTTACCTATTACCTATATATATATATATTATATATATATATATATATATATTATTACCTATATATATATTATTAATCTATATATACCGGTATATATCTATATTATATAATTTTCATACACAAGCGCAATATATTGGAATTATGTGTATAAGTTATCTCAGTATCTCTTGTTATCTATCTACTGTATATCTATTTATCTATCTATATATCTATATTATATGTTTTTCATACACCAATGCAATATATTGGAATTATGTGTATAAGTTATCTCAGTATCTCTTGTTATCTAGCTTTTGTTATCTATCTACTGTATATCTATTTATCTATCTATATATCTATATTATATGTTTTTCATACACCAATGCAATATATTGGAATTATGTGGATAAGTTATCATGACCTTAATGCCTGGGTTTTGATTCACCGTATATATCAAAGGGTTATTATTATACATTAACTGAATACGTGCTGTATATACCTGTTTCAGTACTGCCTCATCATCTCACCGATATGCCATTATTAAGGGAGCCACCTCGCGTTTTTTCTCTTTCTCTCCCACTCTCTTTGGCTTGTATCCATTCGGCCCCATTCAGCCTACTGTTGTAAGACGTTTACCCCCATCCAGGTGTCTATATTTTCCTGGCGAGCGGTAGCGAGCCATCATATATATATTTTTGTTTTACAGCAAGCTAAATCTGTACATTTTTCGATAGACAAATTTCTCCGGCGAAGCCGGATTTCTCCATACAATGCTGGCTCGCTATCGCTCGCCAGGGAGAAATCGACACTTGGATGGGGATAAACGTCTTAAAACAGTTGGCTGAATGGGGCCAAATAGACACAAGTCAGAGAAAGAGAGAAAAGGAGAGAAAAAAAAAACATGTGACCCCCCTTAAAATAGCCTTGTTATTGTTATCGGACTGTAGTGTATTATGTCCCCAAAGCTCAACTTATGGAAGCGGTATTAGTATGAGGATGTAGTCTGTTTGTTTTCAGATGACGGTAATTTCAATCCTTTATCAATTGATTTCTTGATACTGATAATATATAAAACTGTTCTCTCTCTGCGTCACATAAATGCCTAGTTTTCATAATTAATAACATATTTCGCTACACAATTGTCGTAATAGGTGAGTAAGTGTGATTGTGTGATCGTGAAGTAAAGTGTGGTGAGTGTGGGTAGTAAAGTGTGGTGAGTGTGGGTAGTAAAGTGTGGTGAGTGTGGGTAGTAAAGTGTGGTGATTGTGGGTAGCAAAGTTCCGGGTGATGAGTGGAAGGAATGTGTGTTGTGAAGAGGAAATAAGTAACACCCCGTTCTTAACATTATTCATCAATTACAAACCCCAATGTACTTGAATAAACTAATGAAAGCATATGGTCCTCCCGGGATTCGAACTCGGGACACCACACCCAGAACATAAGCACCTAAACCATTACACCACCAACGCAGATGGGAACAAGCCAATTGATCGCCAGCTGGATAACACAGACTGTACTGTAGGTTCATATTGTCAGGCTGGCCAACGATCTCAATATAAATCCCTTGTGTTAGTCATTATTGTTGAATATACAAAGTTGAAGTTATGCACTATAGTTGCCTTCATGCCCCTGGAAGTTATTAAAGGGGGATGACCGTATTTATTTCCTCATTTATTTATCTTTGTATCATTTTTTGTATTAGTTTCCTCCCTAGACCTCCATCAAGCTAAAACCAAATACCCCCCTCCCCCCCCTCCCCCCAACCAGACCCTCCTTCAAGATGAATTTGTAAATATTTCGATAGAACATTTCCTGGCCAGAGGCCGGTTTCTATTACAGGCTCGCTAGTGCTCGCCAGGAGGAAATCGACACCTAAATGACACGACAGGTATTAATATTGACAAATAAATGGGGCAAAAGGTCTTAAAATCCTCAAACTAATGGCCCGAACGTCATCAAATCTGAAAACTAATGGGGCTAGACATGAGGAAGAAGGGGGACCTGAAAAAGGATCCATCTCCCCTTAAATGGCCTAAGAAATGTATTTTCATTCATTTTTCTGTACCCTTTTTCACACTCAATTCTGTCCCAAAAAAACATTGCCCCGGTTTGTTACCCTGATTTGTGTGTGTGTGTGTGGAGGGGGGGGGGGGGGGTACACAAAATTGCATACACTGCGTGTGTATATATACTGTACCAATGGGTAGACCTAGAAAGACGTGGGATCATACTATGGGCTCTGATAGTGAATTAATCAAAACCTGACTAGTGACGCAGCTCTGAGTAGGGCTGCCTGGAATGCCGCCATGAGGAAATGAGACTTGAACCCCACTTCCTGTGGAGCATTTGGTCTTTAATGTTGTGTGTGCGTGTGCGTGTGTGTGTGTATATACCATAATCCAACTGTTTATTCTCACATACCAGGCTATGCAACCACATTACTTCCTCATTCCCTTCTTATATTCTCTCTCTCTCTCTCTCTCTCTCTCTCTCTCTCTCTCTCTCTCTCTCTCTCTCTCTCTCTCTCTCTCTCTCTTTCCCCGCTTGGTAGAGAATGCGGGATGTTTGGAATTATTCGATGTTCCTGGTGTAGTGTGCTTGTGTAGGGGAAGGCTGTGTGTGTGTGTGTGTGTGTGTGTGTGTGTGTGTGTGTGTGTGTGTGTGTGTGTGTGTGTGTCCATAGTATTCTGCTTTTAATTAAGTAGGCATAGCTCAGTAAATACTCCAACAATATAATAATATATAAGATGCAAGATCAAATTGAAACTGTGTGTGTGGAGAAAGAGAGAGAGAGAGAGAGAGAGAGAGAGAGAGAGAGAGAGAGAGAGAGAGAGAGAGAGAGAACTGGGTCTGATAATGGGTCTAGGAGGAGAATATTGAGAAGCCTGAAGAATGGATAAAGGGAGATGCTTTACGTTATTAAACAGAAACCTTGTACTGTACGTAGCCTATAGCCTTTCTCTAGGATTCAAAGGGGTAAATAATATCTCAATATACCATCTAAATAATATCGGTCCTTCTTAACTGCATAAGATCGTCTAATGTTAGCCAGATTAAAATGTAAAATAGGCGTCATCGCACTGAAGGGGTTAACAGAGAAAAACGTGTTATCGTAAACGGAAATAAGTAAACACAAAAGGATATTGTCAGTTAAAACAGGCCAATTTAGTTAACCATGTAAATGCCTAACTAATCGTAAAATGGTTTGCTTGGATTAGACTTTACAAGCCCAGGACGGGAACCAAAGAACTGTGTAATTGGTAGAATTACAGGAGAGTTGGGAGCATAATTAACCTTTGTTTTAGCCCAGCCAGACTAGAGACAGCGAAGTAGATAATTGGCTGATGTTACAACGTTTGACACTATTCTGTACAAAATAACCGGAAAATTGCCAGTACCAAATATAAATTACCATGTGCAATGTCATTAAATCAAAAGTGATGTTTCATTACCTGTATTTCATTACACCATCGCATATTAACAAGCGTTGCAAAGCACCGGCGGCCTCCGTCGAACGCTGTCAATCACTCGACCGTTTCAAACCATTCTCCTTCCTAGTCTCTCTCCCTCCTCTGACATATCTTTCGGCTGATCCAGTCCAACAATCTGCCAGCTGTGGTTGTTAACAAAACCTACAGTAATAACAGTGCAGCAGTGTTAAGCCGGTATCACACGAGAGCTTTTTTAGTCAACATTCGATAATCAAAACATTTCTGGCAACATTTCTGGAATATTCGGCACTGGTATCGGAAACTAGACTGATGGTGGATGAATTAAGGTAACCGAAATACTTAAAATGTTGACCTCATAAGCTGCCAGACCAGTGTTGAGGATAAATGTTGAGGGAAAAAGTGCTCGTGTGATACCGGCTTTAGGGAGACCAAGATGTATGTAAAAATAGGATGTGCAAGGGAGGGAGGGAGGGAGCCCGCTGTGTTGTCAAGCTGGAAATTAAGGGGAGATGGGCCGTTTTTCTGGTCCCCCTTCTTCCTCATATTTAGCCACATTAGTGTTCAGATTATAAGACGTTCGGCCCACTAGTTTGGTGATATGACCTTTTGCCCCATTTCTTTGTCAATATTTAGACTTTTTCGTGTCATTTAGGTGTCGATTTTTTCCTAGCGAGCGATAGCGAGCCTGTAATTTTAAAATAAATCGGCCTTCGGCCGGAACATTTTTCTATCGAAAAGTGTACAAATTTATCTTGAAGGGGTGTCTAGGGGGTATTTTTTAAACTTGATGAAGGTCTAGCGAGGAAACTAAAAAATACATTAATATATAAATAAATAGACCCAAAGAAATATCCACTGTCCCCTTAATCCCTTCAGACTCATATGACGCAGAGGTTGCCAGATTAGCAATAAGAAATAGTTCTCTCACTCTTATAATTACCTCTCCAAAATTAGTTTTCTGCCCACAGCTAACTCAAAGACAACTGCAGAGGTTGAAGTAACTAAACTAAAGGTTTCTGAATACCCCTGATGGTAACAAAGGTTTTAAAGTATCCCTAATAGGCTCAAAATCGCGTCATATGTCGGAGAGGGTTAAAGGCATGTTATATGAAGAAATGTTTATAGGACTGTACATGGATAACAAAATGCTGTTAAGCTGACGCTATTTCTACGATGAGGGGGGGGGGGTTGCATTAGATATTCGTTATACATCCTTCCAGTCTGTGTAGGGAATCCATGACTATAATTTATGTTATTAAGGGGAGGCAGACCCTTTTTCTGGACCCCCTTCTCCCCAATGTTTAGCCCCACTGGGTTTGTGATTATAAGACGTTCAGCCCATTAGTTTGGCGATTTTAACACCTTTCGCCCCATTTCGTTGTCAATTTTAAGACCTTTCGTGCCATTTAGGTGTCGATTATTTCCTGGCGAGCGATAGCGAGCCTGCAATTATAAGAGGAACCGGCCTTCGGCCGGGACATTTTTCTACCGAAAAATGTACAAATTTATCTTGAAGGGGGGTCTAGGGGGTGTTTTTCTAAGCTTTATGGAGGTCTAGGGAGGAAACTAAAAAACTATGTGAATAAATGAATTAATAGACCGAACGTTGGCCAGTCCCCTTAAGCTCAGAGTATGTGATTTACAATACATTTAGCAATTTTAGCTGCCTACATTACATTTTCGAGCCAGATTATATTGACACTATTGACTACATATTATATGATATATAATTCAGCCACATTATATTATATGCCAAATTTACTAGATTAAGGCAAACATGTACAGTTAGATTATATTGAATTATATATTACATAAAGAAAATAACGTTCAGAGATATTATATTGACATTTTTTACTACATAAAGAACATATTGTTCAGCCTAATTAGAATGACAATTAATACTACGTAAAGGTGAAAATGTTCAGCCAGATTATATTGAATTTCAGACAATATTTTTCAGTCAGATTACACTAATTTATTCACTACATAAATACAAATGTTTACCAGCTTATATTGATATTTATGACTACTCAAAAGAAAATAGTATTCAGCCACTTTATATGGAAATTTTGCAGAAAATTGCTCGGCCAGAGGATTGGTTCGTGTTACTTGGCTTATGTGATACTGCATACGCCGTGTAAGAACATGAATATAAAAGCAAGTGTTAAGGCAAAGAGAAAGTGGAAAGTGCATTGAAGATTTGTTATTAAGGGGGGGATGGGCCGGTTTTCTGGACCACTTTCTCCCTCATGTTTAGTCCCATTAGTTTTTAGATGTTAAGATGTTTGCCCCATTAGTTAGTCGATTTTAAGACCTTTCGCCCATTTCTTCGTCAATATTTAGATCTTTCGTGCTATTTAGGGATCGATTTTTTTTCCTGGCGAACGACAGTGAGCCGAAAAATGTACAAATTAATCTAGAAGGGGGATCTAATGGATTTTTTTTTTTTTTTATTTGATGGAAGTCTAGCGAGGAAACTAGAAAAATAATAAAAATATACATAAATGAGCGAATAAATAAGCCCATCCCCCCTTAATGATAGAAAGGATGCAGGATTGATGGCTAATAAAGTGGAAGGGAGAAGAGTGACAGAGGTAATAGGAATATTCAATGAGTAAATGGCTGGAGGTGGAAGCCAGGCACAGTGATATAACCTGAGCCACGTGGTTATTTGTACCTACTTATTTTAAGGGGAGATGGTTCACATTTTGGGCGATTTTTGCATGTATTCGTTATTTTTCTAGTTTCCTCCCTAGACCTCCATCAAATTTAAAAAGAAAACATCCATTAGATACCCCTTCTAGATTAATTTGTACATTTTTCGGTAGAAAAATGTCCCGGCCTTTCCTTCCAACATTACAGGCTCACTATCGTTCGCCAGGGAAAAAATCGACACCTAAATAGCACGAAAGGTCTAAATATTGACGAAGAAATGGGGCGAAAGGTCTTAAAATCGACAAACTAATGGGGCAAACATCTTAACATCTGAAAACTAATGGGGCTAAATATGAGGGAAAAAGTGGTCCAGAAAACCGGCCCATGTCCCCTTAATTCAATTAAATACAAAATAACTATCAAACTAGGCCTCTTTTCAACTGAAGAGGTTTCTAGACTCGCATGTTTTCATTATTCACCGAAGATCAAATATAAGTATTTGTAATTAAATGCTTAATATATTGTGCATTCTTTATTTGATGGTACGTGGAACTAGACGTTGTTTTGTAGTTTCTCACCCGTAAATATCGGATGAAAAAAAAATATATATATGACAGAAACTGATTTGAGGTACATCTGTTAGAAAGAGAGATATGAGAGATAAAAGAGAGAGAGAGAGAGAGAGATATAGAGAGTGAGAGAAAGAGAGAGAGAGAGAGAGAGAGAGAGAGAGAGAGAGAGAGAGAGAGAGAGAGAGAGAGAGATATATTAAAAGAGATATCGGCATGAAACTGAAAATCCTTGAACAAAACACTATACTGTAGTTCTGACTTAGTTAAACGCGGCGGTCGTTATCCCAAGAGTTTATTGTGTAGTGTGTGTGTTTCTGTCTATGAGTGTGTATTTGAGAATGTCTGAACATCTCTCTCTCTCTCTCTCTCTCTCTCTCTCTCTCTCTCTCTCTCTCTCTCTCTCTCTCTCTCTCTCTCTCTCTCTCTCTCTCTCTCTCTCTCTCTCTCTCCTCTCTCTCTCTCTCTCTCTCTCTCTCTCTCTCTCTCTCTCTCCCTCTCTCTCTCTCTCTCTCTCTCTCTCTCTCTCTCTCTCTCTCTCAAACACACACACACACAAACACCACGCAAGCACAAGCAATTCCCTCCGTCTGTGCCTGTGTGTGTACGTGTGTATCAGTGATTGAGGGGTCGCCTGTGTTTTATCCCCCCCTCCCCCCCCTCCCCCCTGCCCCCTCCCCCCTTTGGTACACCTGCTAGCCTCGCCTGCCAATTAACAGGGATCATCTCTACCACTGGCATGTAGATAGATAGATCTATTATTTGATAGATAGATGGAAACTTGGTGTAATATGATATGTAATGTGTGAAAGGTTAGGCAAGTTGATTACGATAGATTATAGATACATGCAATTTAATTCAAATAATATGTTATGAAAGGTAGATAGCTTACACTTTGATAGATAAACGATGGCTATATGTAAGGTAAAGAAAGATATGTGAAAGTTTGATAAATTCGATGAAAATAGGTAAAAGATAAATGCATTAAATGCAATAAATTATATTTTATGAATGGATGATATATGTAAGACAAATAGATGTAGTGTAGTACAAGATATATGAACGGTTGGCAATACAATAGATTACCCGATACTCTTTATTAGATAGAAGGTATATAGTTACAGTGAAACAAACGATATATGAATGTATGTATGTATACTGTATGTATGTATGTATGTATGTATGTATGTATATTGTCAGGTACATACCCCCATAGCTGGGGGTGGCCGACTCGAGACAGAGGGTCCGGGACCACTTTCACATCCCCTCGCCCCTTTATCTGGCTCACTTAGTAGGGAACTTTTACAAGGGGAGGAGGATTCCTAATCAATTTGATAAAGTTAAACGAAAGATAAATATAAACAAGATACATGAAAGTGTGATAGGTTCTATCAAGATATATAGAATGTGGATTTATATTGATATTTCCAGGCATATAGTAAATTTAAGTGCCACTGTAATGAAAAGGTTAATTCTATCTGGACCGAAGAAGGTCCTTTGGGATCTCCCAGGCTTCGATCCACTAGTTGGGAAATTTTAAGACGTTTCACCCCATTAGTTTGGTAATAATAATAATACGCTTCACCGGATTCAGGTGTAATTTTTTTCTTGACCAAAGGTAGTGAGCCCTAACTTAAAAATTATTGACCTTCGACTGGGACATTTTTCTATCGAAAAATTTACACATTCAGTTTGAAGGGAGTCTGGGTGGGGATTTTTTTTTAAGGAAGTTTGGTAAGGCGTTTTTGTTATCCTAGGGTTTAACCTCAAATATATTGCTCAAAAATTGTTTAAGTAAGCGTAATACTCAACATTGATTAAACAAAATATCATAATAACCCACAAGACGTCGGACCAGATAGTGTTGAGGGAAGATTTGCGTGCATCTAACAATTGAGAATTATAATTAGAACAAGCTAGTAATTAGAGCGATAGGTTGGCAACGTTAACTGGAGAACACATATTTTGACAATTGTTTATAGTTAAAACCGGTGTTCAGCTTTTTGTCGTCATGCTGCATAATTAATAGGATTTATGTTAACCCCTTCCTTACCGGTGCCGTCCTTTTAACTCTATTTTGGCTACTATTCGACGATATAATTCCGTATCAAAAGGGTCTCCAACAATATCAGGCTTTGAACTATCTCAATTAACCCTTTTTACTAGCACATATCCTACTTAAGCTGCACAACATCGTCTAAATGTAGCTAGAATAAAATAAGAAAAACGTCGCCGGTACAGAAGGGGTTAACAAGGAGACCGTTACATAATACACTAATATTTGAGGTAACAGCCAAAACCCATTTGTATTTGAGCTACGGTAATACATGCATAATTTAGTAAGGGCTTGTAAACAATGGACACAAAGGGACCGAATTATTGTAGCTCTCTCTCTCTCTCTCCCTCTCCTTGACCCTATCCCTCTCTAAAAGTTGGCTCCTTTAACCCCTTCAGACTCATATGACACAGAGGTTGCCAGATTAGCAATAAGAAATAGAGTTCTCTCACTCTTATAATTACCTCTCCAAAATTAGTTTTCTGCCTACAGCTAACTCAAAGACAACTGCAGAGGTTGAAGTAACTAAACTAAAGGTTTCTAAATACCCCTGATGGTAACAAAGGCTTTAAAGTATCCCTAATCGGCTCAAAATCGCGTCATATGTCGGAGAGGGTTAATTATCTATTTGTTTAGCGTGTGACTGTCGTAGTTTTTCTGCGAATGTTTTGTTTAAAGTTTTCCTTTGAGTTTATTTTGGCTATTATTAGATGAGTATATTAAGTTTTGTTAGTGTATATGGGAGTTAAGTGTTAATTAAGGGGAGATTTCCACTTGAGGGATTTTTTTCTTTACCCTTTTCTCCCTCGTGTTTAGCCCCATTGTTATTTAGATTTTAAGACGTTCGCCCTATTAGTTTGGTGATTTTAAGAACTTTCACCCCATTTATGTCACTTTTAAGACCTTTCGTGCCATTTAGGTGTCGATTTTTTCCTGGCGAGCGATAGCGAGCCTGTAATTTAAGAGGAACCGGCCTTCGGCCGGGAAATTTTTCTACCGAAAAATATACAAATTTATCTTGAAAGGGGGTCAAGGGGGTGTAATTTCAAGCTTGATGGAAGTCTAGGAAACACACTAAAAACCTCCCCTTAAGAGAGATTATACCTCTTATGCTATAGTACTCTCCTAAACTGTATTAATGCGCTTAGTAATGTTTATTCCGGCAATTATTGGATTATTTTATCAAGTTTAGAAAGGGTCTGTTTGAGTCAAATGTTTAGTAAAGGTATACCTTATACTTCTTAGATTGCATATATATATATATATATATATATATATATATATATATATATATATATATACTGTATATATATATATATATAGTTTATTTATTTATTTAGTATTTTTGTCTGCGTTTATTGGGAGAAATGGATGAATATTGATGGAGTGGATTGTCGATATTTGTTTGCGAGCCTGTCAACCCCACCTGTTTTATCTAGACCTACATCCAATCCTCTTTATCCAGCTTTTCTCCCCTCCCCCCCCGCCCCCCTTCCTCCCTCCCATTCTATCTCCTCTCCTCCCCCTCCCTCATAGTTTTATATCCCTCTTCCTTCCCTCTTACCTCTACCCTTCCTCCCTCTCTCCCCTTTCCCCTCCCTCTCCCCTTTCCTCTTTTCTCTCCCCTTCCTCCTTCCCTCTCTCGAAAATATTATTTGAATTGTATTTGTTTTTGTTTTTAATTTTGCTTTGTATCCATTTGTTCAGCCCTTCCGTTCTTCCTACTTTGTTCCCTTCATCTCTTCTCCCTTCCTTTCTTCTACTTCCCTCCCCCCCCCCCACTACTAACTTCCTAATCCTGCCACGGACATTAGTTCCATGGCAGTAGTTCCCTTTCCAATGTTCCCTTATCCACTCTAAACCACTGTTTGGACACTTGATCCTCAGTGTTTTGGAGGACAAGTAGCCTAGAAGGGTCACTAGATCTGTTGTTGCTTGATTTCCTTGGTACTCCTGTCTTTACTCCCTTTATTCATTCATTCCTCAGTTTCTCTGAATGAATATATTTTAAAATTATTATTTTGTATTTGTCTATTATTACTTACCATTAATCTAGTACATTGGGCCTTGTAATTGGGGTTGGGTGTGACAGGGATCTACCTTGTATGGGCCGATCGGCTTTTTGCAGACTCCCATTTTCTTATGTTCTTATGTACATTGCATCCTTATCATTCTTCCGTCACGTATCACTATTGGTTGAACCTTTTATTTTCTAAATGGATTCATTAAGCTGAGCATGATTTTTTATAGTTAGCCCAAATATAATAACATTTCGTCAAAATACTGCAGAAGTTATTGGATTTCTTTGCTATCAATGACTATGCCAGATCCTTATTTAGCTTTTCAGTATATCATAACGTATTCTTTCATTTTACTCTGGCTATTATTATACTATGTAATGAAGTTTGATAAGCGTTTCTGGAAAGAACAGGAATAATTCGAATGCATTTTACTTCTTTGACTGTTACAGATCCCTCTTAATGTGTGTAAAATTCTCTTATATTAGCAAGAATACATTTTATACAGAAGCTGCGTTATTGAAAGAGTTAAACCAATATAACGACTGACATAATCTGGCAGTTACCCTCGTGAACTTCTCTTACGTTTCAGTTTATATATACACTTCCTCAAATTCCGTATCGTTTTATATGTTGTTATATTTTTCCATTTATACTCCCCGGCCCCGACGAGGGACCAGCGGCTATCGAAGCGCCAGGCCTTTTTTTTAGTCAGTTTTTCGCGTGTGGGATTTTCCTAGATTTCGTTCTCACAACATGGGGAGGTGGACAGCCTTTTATATTTTACACTACGCTACCACAAAACACTAAAACTACACCAAAAACGTTTAATTATTCCTACTTCAAAAATACTATAGCTAGAAAAACGCCACGAGAACAGCAAATTATTTTTTCCACTGCTACATCAAACGTACTATAAGAGTACTTTAATTATCACTATCACCACAACTATCATCTTCATAATCACTAACATCACGATTACCACCACCACCATCATCATCATCAACGCCATCATCATCTCCATTAACATTATCTTAATCACCATCATCATCATCATACCATCATCATCACCAACGCCATCAAACATCATCATCTCCATCATTATCAGTGCCATCAACATCATCATATCCATTAACATTATCTTAAACACCATCATCATCATCATCATCATACCATCATCATCACCAACGCCATCAAACATCATCATCTCCATCATCATCAACATCATCTTCAACACCATCATCACCATCATCATCACCAACGCCATCAAACATCATCATCTCCATCATCATCATCATCATCATTATTATTAACACCCTTCTGTCACCCCTCTCTGGCTCTCGCAACTATATTCCGAAAATCACCACTGGTTGAGGTAGATAGAGAGGAGGGCAGAGGAAGAGGGGGTGGAAAAGGGATAACGGCCAAATGGAGAAGGATGAAAAATTGAATACGGATGAAATAAGCGAAAATGGGAGATGAAGAAAAGCGAAAGACGGTGATGAAAGTAAAACAGAAATGGATGGAAAGTAGGAGAACAGGAATAAATGAGAAGAGGAAGACGGGGATGGAAAGGGGATGATACGCGAATTGAGAGGGTTGGGGAAATCGATGTGTGTTTATTGCGCTGTGTCGTTTACAAGGCGATCAAGAATAATCATCATCAACACCCTTCATCGCACTCGTTCACCATAATGATCTCTACTTTTCATCGAACATATTCACCAAACATCAATTACCCACTATCATCATCAATATTTCGACACCCTTTTGTCACCATCATTACAAACGTTTAACACCCATCATGTCAAACGTTCACCATAGGTTTCCCAGCCTTCATCATCATCATTATCATCATCATCAGCCTTTTGTCAGCCCTCTGACTCTCCTGTTATAACCCGTAAATCACACTCTCAGGCCAAGATAGCGAGAGAGAGAGAGAGAGAGAGAGAGAGAGAGAGAGAGAGAGAGAGAGAGAGAGAGAGAGAGAGAGAGAGAGAGAGAGAGAGAGAGAGAGAGGGCGAGAGAGCGACAGAGAGAGAAAGAGAGAGAGAGAAGGGGGGGGGGGGAAGGAAGGCTTGTGAGAGATGAATAAAGATAAGTGGAAAATTGAACAATGGTAACCTTTATTTCAAGTTCGCTATATATTTTCTAGTCTTCATCACTAATCATCATCATCAACACCCTTCTGGCACCTTCATCACAAACGTTCACCCTACGTTCTCTAACATTCAATATCATTCATCAGCATCCTTCTTAGATCTCTATCACAAAGGTTCATTACCCTTCATCACAAACGTTCACCATACATTCGCAATCCTTTTACCATAAGCGCTTCACCATACATTCACCACCCATTATAATAAACTTTCACTATACATTCACCACGCATAATGACAATCGTTCACTATACGTTCACCACCCATCATGTCAAATGTTCACCCCACGTTCACCACCCATCATGACAAACGTTCACTATACGTTCACCACCCATCGTGACAAACGTTCACCATATGTTCATCACCCATCATGTAAAACGTTCATCACATTTTGCTAAACTTTCACCACATGTTCGCCACCCATCTTAACAAGCGTTCACCGTATGTTCACCACCCATCATGACAAACGTTCACTATCCGTTCGTCACCCATCATGACAAACGTTCATTATAAGGTCGTCACCCATTATGAAAACACGGTCGCCATCATACACATTCATTTCATATGTTCGCAATACATTCACAATCCTTTTATCACAAACGTTCAACACCCATCATGACAAACGTTCACCATATGTTCCCCAGTTTTCATCATCATTACCACCCCTCTGTCAGGCCCTCTCTGCCTGCTGTAACCCGTAAATCACCACTCGTTGGGCAAGAGAGGGAGCAGGAGAGAGAGAGAGAGAGAGAGAGAGAGAGAGAGAGAGAGAGAGAGAGAGAGAGAGAGAGAGAGAGAGAGTGTGTGTGTGTGTCGGAGAGTGAGAGATGTGTGAATGTGAGAGTCAGACAGAGAGAGTTACACATTGTTACATATATACACATACTGCACAGGCCTTGCAGTTCCTACTAGGCAGTTCGGACTTAATGCTAACATGGCATTTGCTACAAAGTGGACGGTAAGGATAGCAAAGTAGAAGGCTCTCTCCCCACCCACTACTCCCTCCGACCTTGAGTCGGCATGAAATTTAGTTGGGGAAACAAGGCCCCAACCAGAATGAGAATATTTATACTGGGAAATTCATAGTAAAGAAGGCTCTTTAGATACTTAACGTTTTTGTATATATTTTATTTTTTACTTATTTGTTTAACCTATATTCTTCCAACCTCCTGGATATGGATGACTAGACTCCTTTTGAATGTATCAATTTATTACATTGTACCACTTTTCCTGGCAGTTTATTCCACTCGTTGACCACACTGTAGGTAAAGAAGTGCTTTGTATGTGTGTGAGAGAGAGAGAGAGAGAGTGGGTGGGAAAAAGAGGGGAGGGGTAGATATTGAGAGAGAGAAAGAGAGAGAGAGAGAGAGAGAGATGGTAATTGCGAGGCAAAGCAGAAACATTAAAATTGCCAAGGTAAATATGAAGAGCAAATAAAAGGTGTAATATAGTGAACATTGCAATACATGGTCAAGAGTAAAACTATTTAAGTGGGAGGTAGTCGTTTTTACTGGACCCCCTTTTCCCTCATGTTTAGCATATTAGTTTTGAGATTTTAAGACATTCGTTCCGTAAATTAGGCGATTTTGAGACCTTTTGTCTCATCTCTTTGTCAATATTAAGACCTTTCGTGCCATTTAGGTGTCGATTTTTACATGGCGAGCAACAGCGAGCCTGTACGTTTAGAAGGATTTGGCCTTCGGCTGGGAAATTTTTCTACCGAAAAATATACAAATTTATTCTTGAAACGGGGTCTAGGAGGTGTTTTCTAAGCTTGATGGAGGTCTAGCGAGGAAACTCAAAAATATATAAATATATGAATATATAAACCAAAACAAAACAATCACTACTCCATTAAATTAGTTGTCACAAACAAGTGTAAAACATATAGTATTTTATGGCCATTAATACCGTCCGTAATGTGAGGCTTAATAGGCATAAGCTCTGTGTAATCCTTTGTTGAACACTGCTTATTATCCTTGGAATAAAAATATGGATGTTCATATACGAGCCTGAATGTCCGGTGTATAAGTTAATCATTTTGCTTTCTGGATTATATGTTGCATGTTGATGTAATTAGCACTCTTAGTTACCTATGGGAAACAAAAAACATTAATAATTGTGTTTGCTTCATATTTACCGTATTAATGTTATTAATATTATTAATCAACTTAGAAAGGACCTCTGGGTATTAATGGGGTTAAGTGGTAGCTCAATCATGTCTCTTTAGGATTTTTTCTGGACTCCTCCCTCACGTTTAGCCCCAGTAGTTTGGAGATTTTAAGACGTTCATCCCATTAGTTTGGCGATTATAAGACCTTTGCCCCATTTCTTTGTTACTTTTAAGACCTTTCTTGCCATTTCGGTGGCGAGTGATAGCGGGTCTGCAATTTTGGAAGAGTTGAACTTCGGCAGGCGCATTTTCCTACCGAAAAATGTACAAATTTATCTCGAAGGCGGGTTTTGGGGGTATTTTTTTAAAGTGTGATGCAGGACTAGGGAGCAAACTAAAAATAAACAAATAATAATTAAAACAAATATATAAAAATACAACAC
Source organism: Paralithodes platypus (assembly GCA_032716605.1). Lineage (NCBI taxonomy): Eukaryota > Metazoa > Arthropoda > Malacostraca > Decapoda > Lithodidae > Paralithodes > Paralithodes platypus. The sequence goes on from CM064520.1 coordinate 5,012,633, forward strand.
TAAATGAACAAGTAGAATATTAAACAAGATATAATGTCTTTAAATAATCTAATGTAAACTAAAACCAGAAAAGACAAACAATGATGCCTGTTTACCTTTTGTTCGTTCTTTTCCCAATATTGCACTTTTAATGCTATCAAGTTACCTCCCAAGTGCCATGGAAACAGGTTATGCCGGATCAAAGGATGTATTATGAGAGGTACTTTAAGCGACAAAGAAATCCGTAATGTAATTATTATGTGCTAGAGGGTTACTGATGATGCTGTTGTTGTATGTTAAGAGAGAGAGAGAGAGAGAGAGATAGAGAGTTACAAGGAATAGTTAGTATCTCAGAGACCTTGCAATCCATTCCGAGGAGATACTCGAAGTGGAATGAGAGAGACTGTTTAGTGCACTACACTCATTACAGAGTGTGCAAAATACTATCTACTCTCTTCTTAAACTGCTCTACTGAAGAACTCTTTACAACTTCGGAGGGATGTTTGTTCCAGGTAGAATAGATCTTATATGTGAAAAAGTTTCCACAAATAATAGTGCTGAACCTTTTCAATTCTAATTTCCAGCCATGGTTGCGTGTTGTACTCATATTGAGGCTAAACATGTTGCTATAATCCACATTGTCAAATCCATTAACTATTTTAAAAACTTCGATGAGCTAACCTCGTAGTCTGCGTGTCTCCAACGAAAAGAAACCAAGAGCTCTCAACCGGTCCTCATAGTTCATTCTTCTAAACGTTGGAATAAGCTTGTTAGCCCTAGCTTGTATATTTTCCAGTCGCTCTATATTTTTCCTGAGTGCTGGAGACCAGAATTGAACAGCACACTCCAAGAGAGGCCGTATCAAAGCGTTGTAAAGTGTGAGGACTAAATCCTTCTTTCTATGCTTAAATTGCCTCTTAATATAGCCAAATAATTTCTGAGCTTTCTTCTCTACTTCAATGCACTGCTCGGAAAACTTTAGGTCACTGCTAATCAAAACACCCAAATCCTTTTCCAAGTCAATCACTTCCAGAGGCATTCCCAATAGCGAATAGCCTGACTTGAGAGATATATATATATATATATATATTTATATATATATATATTATACCGGTTTATATATATGTATGAGATATGAAAAGTGTATGTGTCAATGCATATATGTTGGTGTGGATCAGTAAGTTATACGAATAAAGAGTGACTGTGTGTGTGTGTGTGTGTGTGTGTGTGTGTGTGTGTGTGTGTGTGTGTGTGTGTTCGTTCGTGTGTACAGTGAGCAGGTGGAAGGGATGGTTTCCAATATTCTGAGAATGCATTATAGAGAAACAGATCTTAAATGGCAGGAGAACAGGTCGGGCGAAACTTCAGATTAAGAAAATAGAACAGTCAGAGTCGGAAGAGAACACTTAAAGAACAGCTTGTGACAAGAGAAGAACAGGAGAACAGGAAAATGTATATAAGAGGTTTGATGGAACAGGGTGTAGGAGGAGGAGGAAGGAAACAGAGAGAGAGAGTGAGAGTTAGAGTGAGTGAGTGTAGAAGAAGAGAGGAGTGAAGGGGATCTGCCGTGTGGGTCCCAATTTAATATCTCTTGTATGTTGGCCATAAATCATCAGGACCCGCTACTCCGGTATCCCTGGTGTGCGCGCGCGCGTGTGTGTGTGTGTGTGTGTGTGTGTGTCAGAAAGAGTGAGGGAGAGTGAGTGAGTAGGCGAATACAAATGGAGGAAGTGGGAGAATTAGTAAATATGGATGGGGAAGGAAGGGGATTAGTGAACAAGGGGAGGCTGTGAGAATGTTAGGCAGGAGAGAGAGAGAGAGAGAGAGAGAGAGAGAGAGAGAGAGAGAGAGAGAGAGAGAGATATTTGTGAACAAAGGGGAGGTTGTGAAGAATTTCAGGAAGGAAGGAAGAAAGATAAGAGCTCTTTAACTGTCCTTGGCAGAGAGAGAAGAAGAAAGAATGTCAATAAATGGGAAAACAAACAGTATAAAAAAGAGAAACTATATTAACCCTCCTGGCCCGGGCTAGCTCTCCTAATGACAGTGCGGCGTACCCGGGCGATCTGGCCGAAAAACTTCTAGGCCTAGGCTACCGTATTTTGGTTAATTTTAACTGTTAGAAATTTCCCACGCATCTATAAACGTAGTGCGGTTTCCAATCTGTAGACTGGCGTTGAGTAGAGCTCTCTAAGTCAACTGGTTCAGTTGTGATGACGATTTTAGTGGAGAGCATTTTCAGGCAATGTTAGCAATACGACGATCTTTTCACTACTGAAACAATGACATACAGACATACAATAACAAACGAGTCTTCTCCTTCTTGTTTTCGGAGGTGTGGTGACGCAACGATCGGCTTTGTTTACATGCGTCGGACGTACGGCGTTCAGACCAAGCTGAATAGGCTTTCAAGCTTACTGTATATTAAAATGACACCCGGGTACCTGCCCATCTGCCGTGGTGTCATATTAAAATGACACCCGGGGAGGAAGGGTTAAACCGTAAGAACACAAAGGTAATGTGTCGACTTTGACAATGCAATCTAAACAAAGCATTTTAAAGTACAAAAAACCGTCTAATGTTGACCAGAAAAAGGTGAAAATTACTGAAGGGGATAAATAACGAAAATTATGTGTAATGTTTGTATATTTGTATTTGATAGTGACAGGTAACCTGTAAAGGCGATAGTAGGGTTGGGTGGTGGGTGATAACGACCGTGGTTGATGGAAGAGCAATAATGATTTGGTGGTTTTCACAGGTACGTTATGGTAGCCTTGTCCGTTTCCTAGTAATTCAGGATTGACTTTAACCTCATGACTCAGGGACAAGTGGCTTAATTCTCCACTTTTGGTAATGCACTATATTGACGAAAATTAGGTGACGGTGTGAAACAAGCTCTGGCAAAATATCATACTGATCCAACTGTTTGTTAATAAGTTAATCCCGAAAAACGATGCAACACGGCCTCTGAAACTCATAGTAGTTTATCTTGAACTGGGTCTGGCAGGGGTCTGTGGAAGATTTTGAAAACAAATATAAAAATAAAAATATATTGCTTTAGAATGATAACATCAATCAAAACTCAATACTAATTTAATAGAATATCATAATAACCCCTTAGACGTCGGATGATGTGAATTTAATGATAAGGTGCAAATGTGGTGGTTGTGTGGTAGTATTGTGGCTGAATAGTATTAAAATGGTTGTTTTGGTAGCGTGGTACTATATTGTGTGGTAGCGTGTTAGAGTGGTAGTTTCATTATACAGTGGATTATTACATGTGGTGGTAGCTGATGATTGAGTGCATATGTGGGGGTAGTTGATTATTGAGTGCATATGTGGTGGTAGTTGATGATTGAGTGTATATGTGGTGGTAGTTGATGATTGAGTGTATATGTGGTGGTAGTTGATTATTGAGTGCATATGTGGTGGTAGTTGATGATTGAGTGTATATGTGGTGGTAGTTGATGATTGAGTGTATATGTGGTGGTAGTTGATGATTGAGTGTATATGTGGTGGTAGTTGATGATTGAGTGCGTATGTGGTGGTAGTTGATGATTGAATGTATATGTGGTGGTAGTTGATGATTGAGTGCGTATGTGGTGGTAGTTGATGATTGAGTGTATATGTGGTGGTAGTTGATGATTGAGTGTATATGTGGTGGTAGTTGATGATTGAGTGCATATGTGGTGGTTGTTTGGTAGATTGGTAATACATAGTGTGGTGGTAGTTGATGTTATTCTGGCTGTGTGGTTGTTTGGTAGTGCATTGTGTGATAAGGTTTAGGTAGTTGATGGTAGTGTGGTAGTTGATGTTATTTTAGTAATGTGGTTATAGTTCTGTAGTGTGGTTGTTTGGTAATACATTGTGTAGTGGTAGGGTAATGGTTGTGTGGTTGTTTAGTAGCATATTGTGTGGTGGTAGGGTAATGGTTGTGTGGTTGTCTGGTAGTACATTGTGTGGTGGTAGTGTGCCTTTGTGGTAGTTTAACTAGTGACCTGGTTGTTGCCTTACGAGTTGACAATTGATTTACCATAATGAGACCGCTGCTGGCTGTCTGTCCTCTCTCTCTCTCTCTCTCTCTCTCTCTCTCTCTCTCTCTCTCTCTCTCTCTCCTCTCTCTCTCTCTCTCTCTCTCTCTCTCTCTCTCTCTCTCTCTCTCTCTCTCTCTCTCTCTCTCTCTCTCTCTCTCTCTCTCTTTTCAGTTGAAGTGAGCAGAACAAAAGGTGACGGTATGCATGCCAAATCCTTTCCCTTTCTCACTATTCTTTAAATTCCTTCAGGCGATTTCCAAGCCCTGAAAGATTATTCACTTCTAACTATTTTCATGTACGGCAAATTGCCGGATGGAGTGGAGGAGAGATTCCATATTTGCTATATTGTCCTTCCATTTTATCTTAGGGTTGCTATCACTACTATAGGATTAAGTCCTGGCCACCTCGCAGGGATCGTAAGATATGTGTGGCCAGTGTATATATGTAAATCTATGTAAACAAATATCTCTCTCTCTCTCTCTCTCCATTCCTTCCTTCCTTCCTATCTTACCTTATTAGTCATTTATGTTTTGTGTGTGTTTCTGTGTGTGTGTGTTTCTGTGTGTGTGTGTGTGGTACATGTATTATGTTATTCCAAGTATTATTAGTTTTGTTAGACCCGTTCTGAGATAACAATAAGACCACTTGAAGACTTCATTATTGACAGCAAGAATATACTGGCGGGGGCATCTCCTAATTAACGATGGAGACACACCAACATTTTCTTCAGGCATGTTTTATCTGGCAACTTCTAAATTTAAGTTATATATAAATTGATAGGAAAGTCACACAGGAAATTCCCCGACTCTTTTTGGGGCAATTTTGGCCTGGCAATTTTATACATTACACCTGCATACAAAATATTGGTGGAACTATTGTCTATTCATCATAAGTAGGCCAATAATCTTGACCACGAAGCTCTATAACTCAAATAACGACTAGAATAATGGAGCTAATATTTCTACCATTGGGGAAGAGTCAACCAGGGAAAAGGTGGGAAAACTCACAGACCATTTGCTCCTAACCCTTTTTGAGTCACTGATACTGTAGTTTATTTAGTTCCAGCTGACGGCAAATAGAATCCCTTGGCAACTGATATCTCAATACAAAATAACAAACATGACACTACTATGTCTCTGCACCATATTAATACCAAATGTTCATTCTTAGTAGCATAATTCGGTACAAAATCTTCGCTCTAGCTGAGTAATCAAGATGAGGACATGACAATTTACCATCAGCTGGAAATAAACTGGCTATAGCCACGATTGCTGGATTATTTATGAATGAACTATAGTAACTATTTTTTTCTGGCAATTTGTTCAGCATTTGAAGTTTAATGTATAATAATGTTGCTACCATTGGCCATCTGTGTTGCTATAATAATTAGTATCTACATACCGTACTTTATAATATTCGTCATCATAATTATTGAACTTCATTCCCTCCTATTCCTTCTTCCATTCTCCTTGCCGGACCCCCCCCCCCACACTCTCTCTCTCTCTCTCTCTCTCCTGCCAAGCTAACCCGGGGGACTCATTCTAATCACGGAATTCTTTTGTTTCGGCCTTTAAGCCCTCGTCTTTTCTCTCTCTCTCTCTCTCTCTCTCTCTCTCTCTCTCTCTCTCTCTCTCTCTCTCTCTCTCTCTATATATATATATATATATATATATATATATATATATATATATATATATATATAATTTCTGCAATTGACTTCGAACGTGGAAAGCGCAGTCTTATGATGAGGAGGATCACCAGGGAGAACACAATTATTAATTCCGAAACGTAAGCAAATAAACTACTTACTTCTTCAAGATGTTTGTGTTCTCCCTGGTGATCCTCTTCATTATATATATATATATATATATATATATATATATATATATATATATATATATATATATATATATATATATATATATATTCCTTTTCGTCTTCGTCTTCGTCTTTATCCTACTTCAATTCTTGTTATATATACCCTGCTTTTGTGTATATCTATTACATATTCTTCCTACTCTTGCTTCATTCCCCTACTTTTTTTCTTCATTCTACTTTTCATCTTTCTTTTGCTCCTACTTCTGCTTCCTACTGCTCCTTGTTTCCCATACTTACCACCTTCTTTCCCTATCCTCTTCTTCTACCTACTTTCATTCTACCCTTCAGTTTGCCCTTATCCCCCCTCTACCTCCTCCTCATCCTTTTTCTCCTTCTCCTCCTCCTCAAATATTCTTCTTCTTCATCATCATCATCTTCTTGTTCTTCTTTTTCTTCTTCTTCTTACCTGGCTGACCCATCTTTTCACTTAATCTCTCTACCTCATCTCCTTCCTCCCTCCCTCCCTCCCTCCCTTCCTCCCTCCCTCCCTCCCTCCTTCTCATCTCCTCCTTTGATCACGCCGCCCCCTCCTTACCCCTCCTTCCTTCCTTCCTTCCTTCCTCTTCTATCTTTCTTCCAGGGGCTTCCTTTCTTCTCGGCGCTCTACTTTTCCACATTAGTTCAAATCCCTTAATTACTATCTTCTTCCTTTTCATCTTCTTCTCCTATTTCTCTCTCTCTCTCTCTCTCTCTCTCTCTCTCTCTCTCTCTCTCTCTCTCTCTCTCTCTCTCTCTCTCTCTCTCACACACACACCACACCCACACACACACACACACACACACACACACACACACACACACACACACACACACACACACACACGCACACACACACTCAATGTTATTACGTTTTCCTGTGAACGAATTTATGTGGGAATCATATTTCAAGGAAGTCTTTTGTCGTATTGGTCTTTCGATGAGAAAAATAGGCCCGGTCAAGAAATGTATATGTTATGCCCTATTGTAACTGCATTGGTGTATCACTGACAACTGTTGTATCGAACAGTATCATGGTTTACCCGCAGCCACAGTATGGGGCGGTAAATAAACGTTATTGAGCCAAGTATCCTCAATAGTTTGTTATTCTTAAGAGGGCTCACCGGCTTTTTTTTTCTCTCCTTTTCTCTCTTTCCCTGACTTGTATCCATTGGGACCCATTCAGCCAACTGTTTTAAGACGTTTATCCCCATCCAGGTGTCGATTTCTTCCTGGCGAGCAATAGCGAGCCAGCATTGTATGGAGAAATCCGGAAGCCGGAGACATTTTTCTATCGAAAAATGTACAAATTAAGCTTGCTGTCAAAATATAAATATATATATATGCTGGCTTGCTACTGTTTTCCAGGAAGATATTGACACCTGGATGGGGGTAAACGTCTTAAAACAGTAGGCTGAATGGGGCCGAAAGAGAGAGGGAGAGAAAGAGAAAAAAAAAACGAGGTGGGCTCCCTTAAACATGCTCTCAATACCATACTTTACAATTGTGGTTCATATTATAAATGGGTTCAATTGCCGACCTGCGAGTTTCGTTCTATAAGGAAGTTGGAGCTGTAGACATCGATATTTAGCAAAATTATGAGCTGTAATACGGTCGTAGTACATTCATAAATACATAAAACCCAATTCAACATAGCCTTTAGCCATCAGAAACCTACATTATTATTCCATTTCTGTTGAATATCGATGTTTAAGGCTCCAACTTCCTGATAGCCTGAAACTCGCAAGTGGTCAATTAGAGTACATAGAAGCAGGCGATAATGCAAGGTTTTTTAGGGGGTTAACCCGTTGAGTACCAGCGGCGTAGGTTCTATATTATTATAGCACTATTTTATGCAGCTGACGAAGGATCTGTGGTAGTTACAAGGGTTGGTTAAGATAGTTTGAAGTCCTATTATTGCTAGACATCCTTCCTAAGCTGAATAAAATCGTCTAATAGTTGCCAGAATATGATGAAAAGAACATCCCTGGTATTGAAGGGGTTAATCAGCGGTAAATGCCATGAATGACAATGTATATTTTGTCAGTCAAAATATAATAAGTTGATCAGTAGTAGCAGCCTTCTCTATTAAATATATTCAGTTGGTTTACAGGACAGGCAGCAATATTGCCAACATCGTTCCTAAGCCTTAAAATTACTAGTATTTACTGTCTTATTGCCGTTATTTAGAGGTGTTCAAATCGCCAAGCTAATGGGTCGAACGTCTTAAAATTTCAATACTAATGGGGCTAAACATGAGGGAGAAGGGGGTCCCGAAAACGAACCATTGAAGACGTATAATGTAATCTCCAAAGATTCTGTTAAAATAGTATATTTATCTACTGTAGTTACTCAATAAACACATTTAAATGCTTAAAGGTTGGCAAAAGTTTACCATTTTTACTATAAATATAGAGGAAACATATTTTTGCCTCATCGTGCAATAACATCTAGATATCTATCTATCTATCTATCTATCTATCTATATACTCAGGCCCAATCTCCATTTTTTTTTTTTTTTTTAATAAAAGTTTGGGTAAAAGTTAAAGGTCAATGTGTGTTTTTCGAAGCTGTATTATGTGCGTGTGTTTTGTAGCGAGTAACCCTGGTATTACTAAGGGAGGATGGGCGTATTTATTGGCTCATAAATGTATCTTATTAACATGTTTTTAGTTTCCTCCCTATACATCCATCAAGCTTACCCCCCCCCCCCCCCCCGGACATCCCTTCAAGATATACTTGGATTTTTTTTTTCGATATCCAAATGTCCCCGCCGAAGGCCGGTTCCTCTTAACTTACAGGCTCGCTATCGCTCGCCAGGAAAAAGTTGACACCTAAATGACACGAAAATTCTAAATGCTGACAAAGAAATTGAGCGAAAAGTCTTAAGATCGCCAAACTAATGGGCAGAACGTCTAAAAAATATGAAAACGAATGGGGCTAAGTATGAGGAAGATGGGGGACCAGCAAAGCGACCCATCTCCCCTTCAGACTTACCTTTACTAACTACTTGTTTTTAGTGTTTACAATGATGTAGACAAATCTTGAAAACTAACATTATTTGGAATTTGCTTATAATTATAATTGTTTTTATCGAATATTCATGGTTTTACTTTAAGATTTACCATTACTAATTGCTTGTGTTAAAATGTTTGTAATGAAAGTTTGAAAAGGGAACTATTAGGAAATTGCCTTTAAAATGTCATCGAGTTACAGTCTCCATTCCTTGCTAGCATAATTGTACATTCATTCAACTTTTCATGATGTATCGACCCAAGGTATCGACCATCTGTGATCGGTTTCTTGTCAAAAGGTCCACATTTCGAAACGGCCACAGTCCGATTAGCTATATGAGGGTCTTTTTGTTGTCTGTAATCGGTTTAAAGGCAAAAGGGCCACATTCCGAAAAGGCTACATTCTGAAAAGGCCAGTCTCCTAACTTGACCATACTTAATTTAACCTAACTAAGCCGAATCTAACCTAATCAGATTTAACCTACTGTAAATAGGCTACTTCTATACTAAGCTAATTTACCGTAACCTAATCGAGCCTAGCCTATTCTAACCTAACTTAGCATAGTCTCTTTTTTCGATTTTTGCCATTTTGATTTGGGACCGTTTAGGAGTGTGGCCGTGCCGACCTATTTTTTTTTCTATGTGATTGAGGGAGGCAAAAGGCATAACTGCCTATAGCGATTGCCTCCCCCATAGTTGAAAGAGTGACAGGGCCAAAATCAAGGGACGTTCGAGCCAAAATGCCTGGACACACGGAGTTTGAAGCAATTTAAGTCATAGGAAGCGGGACAAACTTATTCTGGGAGAGAGTTCCAGAGCTCAGCTGTTGAGTAGAAGAAAGTTTGAGAGTAACGTTTCACTCTTGGGTTGGAGAGTTGCACAGAGTAGGGGTGCGATTGAGTTGCAAGACGGGTACCACGTGCCCTACGTAAAGGAGGTGGTATGCACTGGGATAGCTCTGAGGAACACTGATTATTATAGTAGCGATAGAATAGCGAGAGAGATGCAACATTGCGGCGGAGAGAGAGAGATTGCAGAGAGTTGGTGAGTGCGGGAGTCAATGATACGAAAGGCCTTCCTTTCAACCTTGTCTAGGAGAGCGGTGTGAGGGGAACCTCCCCACACATGTGAACAATACTCAATACAAGGGTACACTTTGCCCGTACAGAGCAAGAAGCTGTGCAGGGGAAAAGAACCCCCTAAGGCGGTTGAGCACACCCAGCTTCTGGGAGGCTGCCTTAGCAAGACTGGTAATATGGTCCTTCCAAATGAGAACAGAAGAAAAAGAGACACCAAGAATATTGAGAGAAGATGAAGGGTTGATTTTTGTATTGTTGAAGAATAAGGGATAGTCCGCTGGGAGATCCTGACGGGTAGATAGATGGAGAAATTGGGTTTTGGAAGCATTAAAGGTAACAAGGTTTTCTCTGCCCCAATTGGAAATAGTATTTAGATCAGAATTTAAGAGTTGTATGGCTTCATTACGTTTGTCGTTGAGGGATTGCTGGCTGGGGCGTTCTGAAAAACTAATGGAGTAGTGTAAGGTTGAGTCGTCTGCGTATGAATGGATGGGAATTAAGGTACAGTTAAGGAGATCATTTATAAAAATTAGAAAGAGAATAGGAGATAGGACAGAGCCCTGAGGAACACCGGAGTTTATAGTATATAGTATACTGTGTTATTTACTGTTTCCATTAATCATTTCTCTTCTCTGTGACCCTATCTACGGTACCTTAGCTGTCACCTCTCTCTTCCTGGTTTATTACTTTCCCCCCCCCCTCTCTCTCTCTCTCTCTCTCTCTCTCTCTCTCTCTCTCTCTCTCTCTCTCTCTCTCTCTCTCTCTCTCTCTCTCTCTCTCTCTCTCTCTCTCTCTCCCCCCAGTGCCCAGTCCCTCGTTGAAACATTTTCTCGGTCCAACTGTTCCTTTTGTCAGGTTGAGGTTGGGAAGGGGTGGAAGAGAGAGAGAGAGAGAGAGAGAGAGAGAGAGAGAGAGAGAGAGAGAGAGAGAGAGAGAGAGAGAGAGAGAGAGAGAGACTCCGATAGTCATGAAATTCAGTGATAGGAGAGGCTGGGAATGCGAAATCCCCCGGATGAATATCAGGGGTGCTATGGGTTCTCTGCGAGAGGGCTGGTTATCACACAGAGGCCCACGTCTCTTCAACAAACTCCCACGGCGAGTAAGAGACATGAGAGACATCTCGTTAGACAACTTCAAGAGAGCCCTAGATGTCGAACTGCAAAAAGTGCCAGACGAGCCCATACTCGCAAGGGAGCGAGCTGTCGCTTCAAACAGTCTACTGCACCAAATCACCACCCATAACGAGGGGCGTCGCGCTCCTTGGTGCCGCTAGAAGAGCGGCGAACACATCCAAAGGTATCCAAAGGTAAGGTAAGAGAGAGAGAGAGAGAGAGAGAGAGAAAGAGAGAGAGAGAGAGAGAGAGAGAGAGAGAGAGAGAGAGAGAGAGAGAGAGAGAGAGAATTACATAGATGGAGGTGGGAGAGGATTAAATAGAGGGGCTGGGAGGAATAGAGAGAGAGAGAGAGAGAGATATGGTGATGGTGATGGGGATTAGGGGATGGTGAAAGGAATAGTGACAGGCATAAATAAGGAATTGGAAGTAAAAATAGGAGCGAGAAGATGAAGGGTTCGAGGGATAAGGAAGACATGAAGTTCGAACCTACCCGCGACACTGTGAGGCTAATTTCTCATGCCTAGACCACAACAAAAACAAACAACCTAAGCCATACCACTGTCACTACTACTGTCTTCTGATTCACCTCCCGTACCTTTTCTCTGTCCATACCTTGCGGCAGATCCCACTTTTTACTCCGGACGCTATTTTGGTCCCTCAATTGTCGAAGAACGTGGTTATATTATTTATGTATTATGTAAATATACTGTATATTATTATTAATTAATATATATTATTATTATTTATTATTATTATATAGTGTATATAATAATTAATTATTATTTATAATTATTATTTATTATTTATTATTATTACCGTTATATAATATTTAATTATTTTACTATATCCTGTACCGATACCCTCAAATGTTTATTATGGGTATGGAGATATTTGCGTGGTAAGAGAGGGAAATATCACCAGTGCCACCAATATGACGAAAGGGAAGAAAATCTAGAAAATTTGAAGGGAAGAAAACATACACGAAAGGGAAGAAAAACAAGTAAAAAGGTAAGGTGAGGAAAAATGAACGAAAAGAAAGAAAAACAAGAAAACGGAAAGGGAAGACAAAATTAACGAAAGGGAAGAAAAACAAGAACATGGTAAGGTGAGGAAAAATGAACGAAAGGGAAGTAAAACAAGAAAATGGGAAGGGAAGAAAAATGAACGAAACGGAAGAAAACAAGAAAAAGGATAAGGTGAGGAAAATAAACGAAAGGGAAGACAAACAAGAAAATGGGAAGGGATGAAAAATTGAACGAAGAGGAAGAAAACCATACAAAGGGAAATTGCGGAAAATGAACGAAAGAGAAGAAAAGCTAGACAAGGAGAAGGAAATGATAAATTAAGGGAATAGTGAAAGTGGTACGGTTATGGAAGGAAGGGAAGCCATTGTTTCGATTTATTTACGTTTAAACTGCCCACACAAACCTTGCGATCCCAGCGAGGTGATCAGGACTTAATTCTAGTAGACATAGCAGAATCCCTTATAAAGAAAAGCTGATCAAACAGATAGCACTTCAGAATGGGACAAAACAAATGGTGAAAATGGGAGGGGAGCTGTATTTTCACACATTTAAACACCAATATTTATAACACAATTAGCTTCAATTAGAATGAGATGAAGCCTCAGTGAGTATCATATTGTGTGTCGGGAAGCGGAATATATTAATTAGTGAGTTGTACCTTTAACCTTGTCTAGTGTCGGTGTATCACAGGCGTATCTCTCAGTCCAATATGTCAACGTCACTAAACTATCGTGGTCTTTACCCTATTTGGTCCGAGGGGGGCGTTTGGGACTTCCCCCCGTTTGGCTTAAAGATAATATGATTTTAAAGACATTTCACCCCATTATTTTGGTGATAAAAAGACGCTTCACGCCATTCAGGTGTCGATTTGTTTCTGGGCGAGCCATAGCGAGCCTGTAACTATGAAAGAAATTGGCCTTCGGCCGAGACATTTCTCTATCGAAAAATATACAAATTTAGCGTAAAGGAGGTTTGGGTGGGAATTTTTTAGTTTGAAGGAAGTTAAGGGGAGGCAGACCGTTTTTCTGGACCCCCTTCTCCCTAATGTTTAGCCCCACTAGTTTTGAGATTATAAGACGTTCGGCCCATTAGTCTGGCGATTTTAACACCTTTCGCCTCATTTCGTTGTCAATTTTAAGACCTTTCGTGCCATTTAGGTGTCGATTATTTCCTGGCGAGCGAAAGCGAGCCTGCAATTTTAAGAGGAACCGATCTTCGGCCGGGACATTTTTCAACCGAAAAATGTACAAATGTATCTAGGGGGTGTTTTTCTAAGCTTGATGGAGGTCTAGGGAGGAAACTAAAAAAATATATATGAATAAATTAATTAATAGACCAAACAAACGGTCAGTCTCCCCTTAAGGGGAGATATCCACTTGAAAGATTGTTTTTCGGACCCCTTTCTCCCTCATGTTTAGTCCCATTGCTTTTGAGATTTTAAGACGTTAGCCCCATTAGTTTGTCGATTTTCAGAACGTTCGCACCATTTCTGTCAATTTTAAGATCTTTCGTGTCATTTAAGTGTCAAATTTTTCCTGGCGAGCGATAGCGAGCCTGTAATTTAAGAGGAATCGGCCTTCGGCCGGGACATTTTTCTACCGAAAAATGTACAAATTAATCTTGAAAGGGGGGGGGGGGGTGTAATTTAAAGTTTGATGGAGTTGTAAGGAACACACTGAAAACCTCCCCTTAACCTAAGTGACAAGCTAAAAATACATTGCTCGTAAATGGCAAAAGGAAGCAAAATCCTCAATATTAATTAAAGACATTGTGATAACTCGCAAGAGGTCGGACCATACTTAGTCCAGTTTTGTTCGTAAGTAAAAGCATATTTCGCTGCAAGATCTTTGTAATAACTGCATAAGCCAGATGCAGACATGGCAATTTACCGTAACCTAGATGAAGACAATCTCACAAGTCTCACTTTTATCCATTCTTGTTTTTTGTATATTAATCTTTCCTGTCTCCCTCCCAGCATATTGCATCTTCAATCGTTGGGATTTACTAGATTCCCTTTGCTATAACGCCCTTCTTCTCCCTTTGTACTCCTTTGTACTCCTTTGATCTTCTAAGGGGCTAGTATCTGATTGTTTGGTCTATTAATTCATTTGTTCGCTATTTTTCAAGTTTCCTTCCTAGACCTCCACCAAGCTTAGAAAAACACCCCCTAGATCCCCCTTCAAGATAAATGTGTACATTTTTCGGTAGAAAAATGTCCTGGCCTAATG
>CM064520.1:5031957-5036147 GCA_032716605.1 Paralithodes platypus
AGTAGACCTCCATCAAGCTTAAAATTACACCCCCTTGAGTCCCTTTCAAGATAAATTTGTACATTTTTCGGTAGAAAAATTTCCCGGCCGAAGGCCATTTCCTCTTAAATTACAGGCTCGCTATCGCTCGCCAGGATAAAATCGACACCTGAATGGCACGAAAGGTCTTAAAATGGGGTGAAAGTTCTTAAAATCGCCAAACTAACGGGGCGAACGTTTTATAATATCAAAAGCAATGGGGCTAAACATAAGGGAGAAAGGGGTCAAGAAAAAAATACCTCAAGTGGTAATCTCCCCTTAAATACCCTTTTAATACTCATAATTTGTTACATTGTACTGTACTCTACTATTGTACTCTACATTGTACTCTACTCTACTATTGTACTCTACATTGTACTGTACTCTACTATTGTACTCTACATTGTACTGTACTCTACTATTGTACTGTACTCTACTATTGTACTCTACATTGTACTGTACTCTACTATTGTACTCTACTATTGTACTCTACATTGTACTCTACTCTACTATTGTACTCTACTATTGTACTGTACTCTACTATTGTACTCTACATTGTACTCTACTCTACTATTTAGTCTTTAGTTAAAAATAATGAAGGATAATGTTCTACTGTCCAATTTATATTAAGCAATCTTAACCCTCTGGGGATCGATCACGCATTATTTTTCTGTTTTCTGGCTATTATTAGAAGATTTTATTAAGATTATGAAGGTTATTTGTAAGTGAGGGTTAATTGAGATGGTCTTTAGCCTTTCCATCGCCACAGATTCTTCCTAAGCTGTATACAATCGTCTAATGATAGCCAGAATAAACTGTGAAATGCGTCGTAATCCTCAAAGGGTTAAATACGAATGATTGGAGACATTATTGTTGCAGTGTATCCAAATAGACCAATCAACCCCACACTGGATAATTGACCACTTGCGAGTTTCAGGCTATAATGAAGTTGGAGTTTTAGACATGGATATTTAGCAGAATTACCAGCTAAAATACGGTTATAGTTGATTTATACATACATAAAATCCAATTCAACATACTCTTTATCCATCAGAAACCTACATTATTTTTGCATTTCTGTTTACTATCGATGTCTACGGCTCCAACTTCCTTATAGCCCGAAACTCGTAAGTGGTCAATTGATAACAGCAAGGCCCTCCGCTATGCACGCCCATATACAATAACATCCCCCCCCCCCCCGCCTTCGATAACCCTTTACTGTTATTCCCTTTATTATGTGTTTTTCCTTTCTCACTTTTCTCAATTTTTCTGTCTTTGCCCAATTCTATCCTTCCTTTCTTGTATTTATTCCTCGTATTTACTTCTTATGTGTCTGCGCGTACACACACACACACACACACACACACACACACACACACACACACACACACACACACACACACACACACACACACCAAACACCAAACACACACCCACACACACACACACACACACACACACACACACACACACACACACACACACACACACCTTCCCCTCTTAATACTCCGAGCGGGGTTTTAATATAGCTAACGTTATAGATTTATAGCTCGCCTTCTAGCGCCCTAATGTGACTGGGTGGAGGCGGTGTGTTCTGTGTTGTGGGTGGGTGTTAGATGTGTGGTGTGGTGTGTTTTTACTTAGTGCTAGCTCGTACAAAAACACACCCACACAACACGACCTCTCTCTATTCTCTCTCTCTATATACTCTCGAGCGTCTCTCTCTATCTTCTCTCTCTCTCTCAATCTCTGGCTACTCTCTCTCTCCTCTTATCTTCCTCTCTATCATCGCTCTCTTCTCTCTCCTCCTCTCTCTCTCTCCTCTCCTCTCTCTCTGGGTCTCCTCGTCTCTCCCCCCCTCCTATATAACTCGTCTCCCCACCTCACCCCTTATCCCTCGGCCGTCCGACTATCTCGCCCCCTCTCCTCTCTCGCTCTTGCCTCTCTACCTCTCTCTCTCTCTCTCTTCTCTCCTCTCCTCTCTCTCCTCTCTCTCTCCTCTCTCTCTCTCTCTCTCTCTCTCTGATCGACAGACTCTGCTGCTGCTGTGATGCTGCTGCTGATCCCCTCTGCTGCTGCTGCTCTGGCCTTCTCTCCTGCTGCTGTCTGCTGCTGAGCTGCTGCTGCCTGCTGCTGCTGCTGCTGCTGCTGCTGCTGCTGCTGCTGCTGCTGCTCTTTCGCGCATGTTAACATATGCGTATTTTTCGGAAAGAGAAAAAAGGGGGAAGAGGGCAGAGTAGAGAGACGGACTTTAGTAGTAATATTACCGAGAAAAAGATATACGCACACACACACACACACACACACCACACCATTCATGCCGTTCATTGCAGTGGGCACAGATTGCATTTCTTTCGAGTCTTGTAGAGTTAACACGTGAGCTAGAAAGAAAAATTATAATTACAATATTTAAGTGTTTAATATAAAGTAGCACATATTACAAATTATAATAACAATACTTAAGTGTTTAATATAAAGTAGCACATATTACAAATTAAACTAAGTACTGGTGCAACATTCTGAACCATAGGCAAGTACTGGAATATAGATTTTTTTTTTTTTTTTTTTTTTTTTTTTTTTTTTATAAATATATATATATTTTTGACGGTTTCATATAAGATCTACCTTTTCGAGTAAATTTGTCATTTTTTCGGTAGAAAGTGTATACTACTCTTTTGGTAGAAGTTTCCTTAGAGTAATATGAAAAGACTCCTTTTCAGCGATACATTCTGGTGCATTTTTCGGTAGGAAAAAGGTTGACCCGTCGTAATTAGTGCAGGGTTTAGCGATCACTGCCACCAGAGGGAAAAGAGAGAAAAAAAAATATAAAAAAAAAAAGAAAAAAACAAGAGGAAAAAATAGTCTCAAAGTCGACATATTATATAAATGGCTGCTTATGGTCTTACTTAAATTTGACCAACGAAATGATGGGCGAAAGAAGGACGAAAGTACTTAAATAAGCAAACTAGCATACTAAATGGTGGCGAACGGCCCGGGGCGCCGCGGGTGCGGCGGCGCGAACCTCGTTGCGGGCAGAGTCCACCTCTTAAAAATGTCCAAATCTAATGGGGGGGACTAAGCATGGAGGAAGAAGTGGTTAATTTTTGTTTAAACACATTCAGCTAAATAAAGAAAAACAAATCTTAAGCTGATTGGCTAATGATTTGGTACTATGTCCGAATTAAAAACAAATAGTTGCATAAAGAGACACACAATATATAACCACACAGTACCGTAAGCTAAATCAGCTGCAAATATTGTGATATAGCTTGAAGGGGCTGGTTCCCTTTTTGGGCGATTTTTGCATGTATTCATTATTTTTCTAGTTTCCTCCCTCCCTTAGGACCTCCACGAAAGATTCAAAAATTTAAAAAAAAAAAAAAAAAACACTCCCATTTAGATCCTCATGTATAAGATTAAATTTGTAAAATTTTCGGTTAGGGAAAAGAATTGTCCCGGCCCGCCCGAAGAGCGGGATTTCTTCCAACACTCATTACCAGGCGTCACTATCGTTCGCCAGGGAAAAAAAAATCGACTGTTGAAATTAACCTCGACCTAAATAGCACGCAAGCGGTTCTAAATATTGACGAAGCAATCAGGGGCCGACCGACCACAGCCCTTTCAGCCCCGGCGTGGCCGACTTAGGGCTAGTACCTAGTGAGTTGCCCGCGAAGATGCACCAGGCAACGATAGGACACCGCTTCGACTAACTAAGGGCACCCCCGCCCCGACCCCCCATCCTGAGAGGGAGAACAACATATGGTCTACCATCTGAAAAAGCTGAGATGGCATGATATTAAGTGTACATGAATTACTGTTAATATAGCAAGTAGTACTAGGTGTAGGGTTGTAATAGTGGTTGTAGTAGTAGTAGTAGTAGTAGTAGTAGTAGTAGTAGTAGTAGTAGAGAGAGAGAGAGATATATTAATAATGTGATCCTTGATACCATTAATGGACGTTATCCGTGGAGTAGCTAAAGTGCGGGTAGTTGTAGTTGTAGCCAGAGAGAGAGTGGGGAAGAGAATGGAGGAGAGATGATGAGAGAGAGGTATGCAATTAAATGTTGATATATTTGGGGGTAATCTAGCAAGTAGTACTAGTAGTAGGGTGTGTGGAGGGGGGTGGGGGGGTTGCGTGATAGTAATAAATGGATGGAGTGTTCTGTATGACAT
>CM064520.1:5036247-5083747 GCA_032716605.1 Paralithodes platypus
ATTGTGGACGTCGACACATCTTTTGTGCTAATAAAGAATAATAAAGGTACAAAAATAATACTTGCATTAATATACAGACCTCCAGCTCAATCAGTGCAAACTGACCGAGAAATTTATGAACAAATTGCAGATTTGCAGTAACTCACAAGATACCGTATTTTTTGGCGACTTTAATTTACCTGTGACCAAGTGGGGCGATACTCTTACTTCACACTCCGGACATGACTTGTATACGAACTTGCAAGAGAGTTCGCTTTATCAATTTGTTCGAACACCGACCCGTGGTAATAACGTTCTTGACATTGTACTTGCAACAAAAGAAGAATTAATAGAGAATTTGAATGTTGGTGATGAATTCAGTAACAGCGACCATCGTACGATAACTTTCACTTTAAACTTTACTAGTAACGAACCAAATAGTAGCATCGAAAAAGTCCCTAATTTCAAGAAAGCAAACTTTCATAAACTTAGAGCTATGTTTAAAGAAACTGACTGGAGCTTTTTAATTAACAATAACGACATAAATACATCTTGGAAGTTATTCGAAACCACTTACCTAAAAGCAGTGCAAGGACTGCATACCATCGAAAATACGGCGTCCAGGCCATAATAATAAGCCCAAATGTGGAATAAAGATATTTCAAACTGCCTGCTTGCTAAAAAATTTGCTAATGATAGATTAAAAGCCTCACAAAATGACGAAAGAACGAAAGGGGTGAAATTTGTAGAGCTACGACGCAAAGCCAAAAAGTTTAATTAAGCAAAGTAAAAGACCCTAGAGTTACATATTGCGCAATCAAAAGTAAAACAAACCCGAAAGAATTCTATAGTTATATCAGAAAGAAAAAAGTTAGGTTACTTCAACTGTTGGACCGTTAGTCGATGAAAATGGAGAATTACACCAAAGACGAAGTACAAATGAGTAATGCCCTCAATACCTTCTTTGCATCAGTTTTTACAACAGAAGACCTCAGTGATATCCCTACACCATCGGCCGATTCAGATTGATAATTCAGATGTTCTAAGCAATATCACCGTTACAGAGAGAGAAGTATTGAATTGTTTAGATAAACTCAAGGTAAATAAAACGCCTGGACCTGATTACAATCTCGCCTAGAGTTCTAAAGGAAGCTAAGGATGAGCTCTCCAAACCACTGACATTACTATTCAATAAATCCTTGCAGTCTGGAACTATGCCTGATCAGTGGAAGATAGCCAACGTAACACCGATATTAAAAAAAGGCAGCAAATCCCTACCCAGTAACTATCGTCCAATTAGCTTAACCTCAGTTGTATGTAAAATGCTAGAAACGGTCATAAAGAGACAGACTCGTAAATCACTTAGAGGAAAATAACATACTTAAAGATACTCAACACGGCTTTCGTAAAAAAAACGTTCCTGTTTAACAAAACGTCTTGGACTTCTTCCACGATATCCTCAACCTCTACGATGAGAGTAAAGCTGTAGATATTATATACCTTGATTTTCAAAAGGCCTTTGACAAAGTTCCCCACAAAACGTTTACTGCTAAAACTAAAAGCGCCATGGAATACAAGACGGTTGTGTTGAAATGGATAGAAAATTGGCTCAGCGACAGAAAGCAAAGAGTAGTCATAAACGGTAAGGCATCTAAATGGACCAATGTAAGTAGCGGGGTACCCCAGGGATCGGTACTAGGACCAATTCTCTTTCTAATTTATATCAACGACATAGATGAGGGTCTCACCTGTACAATCTCAAAATTTGCTGACGATACAAAAATTGCAAATAGCGTACTCTCAAAAGATCAAGTTGACGATATGCAACACAATCTAGATAAATTGTCACATTGGGCCCAAATTGGCAAATGAGTTTCAATGCGGATAAATGTAAAGTACTACATATCGGATACCTAAATGAGGAAAGCAAACTATTCGATGAATGGCACTCAGCTTAAGAATGTAAACAGAGAAACCGATCTGGGAAGTAACAATATCGAGTAACCTAAAACCGAGTCAACAATGTTCAGAAGTTGTTAAGAAGGCAAACAAAATAATTGGCTTTATAGGCAGATCATTTGAGCATAAATCCAAAGACGTAATCCTAACCCTTTACAATTCCTTAGTCCGCCCTCTTCTGGAATACTGGGTTCAATGCTGGTGCCCTTATTACCAAAAAGACATAAACAAGCTAGAACGAGTTCAACGTAGAGTTACCAAAATGATACCTAGCCTAAAGAACAAACCATACGAAGAGCGTCTTAGAGAATTAAATCTATTTCCTTTAACCCAGCGCAGATTAAGAGGTGACTTAGTTCAAGTGTTCAAAATCATCAAAGGCATCGACAATATGAACTGTAGTAAGTACTTCACTATCGACCAATCTAATTACACGCGGGGAAACGGTTGCAAAATTATTGGTAAATCTTTTAACTCACACGAATCTAAGAATTTCTTCTTCAATCGAGTTGTCAACTTGTGGAATGGGCTTCCCCGAGACGTTATAGACTGCATCACCGTTGATTCATTTAAATTCCGCCTAGACAAATATCTCGCATCAAACCCGCGACTGACTGCGTTTGTAAATGAATAACTTTATTTTATCCTCCCCTCAGTTACTAACCCATATGTCCCCTACTAACTTCCTAGTCCTGCCACGTTAGTGGCAGGGCAGTAGTTCCCTTTCCAATGTTCCCTTACCCACTCTAAACCACTCTAAACCACTCTAAACCACTGAGAGAGAGAGAGAGAGAGAGAGAGAGAGAGAGAGAGAGAGAGAGAGAGAGATTAAATCACAACCTCTGATGGACCACAGCCATTTATACATAGCGCACACACACACACTTCTATTACAACACCACATTCTACCCAACTATTCTTACACCATAACTTTTCACAACCCTTTCTATACCATATATATATATATATATATATATATATATATATATATATATATATATTGAGAATATATCACAAATACACGTGAGCCACTAAATGTTTCTAGTCTCTCAGTGGGTGTAATTGATTAAGCGTCGGCTATCGTTCTGATGGTCGATGGTTCGATCCCCACTGAGAGACTAGAAATATATATATATATATATATATATATATATATATATATATATATTAACAGTATATTATTATACGCAATTGCACTTTCACATAAACCTCAACCCATTCATCACCACAACACTCCTCTCTCTCTCTCTCAGGAACGCAACATTTCCTCTCCGCTAGCCAAATAACAAAATACTGCAGCCACAATCACAATCTCTATCACAAACACACGTACGTACGGGGCAGCCACAACAGTCACCACAACCATTGGAAGTTCACCGCAATCATTCCTTCATCACAAATACGACTACCCGTACATAACAACCACAACTTAAGTCTTAAGGGGAGGCAGTTTTTTTTTTTAGTCCTTCTCGTCGCTCATGTTTAGCCCTATTAGTTATGAGATTTCAAGACATTCGCCCCATTAGTTTGGCGATTTTCAGACCTTTGGCCCCATTTATTTGCCAATATTAAGACCTTTCGTGCCATTTAGATGTCGAATTTTTCCTGGCGAGCGATAGCGAGCCTGTATTTGAAGAGGAATTGGCCTTTTGCCGCGATATTTTTCTACCGAAAAATTTACAAATTTATGTCGAAGGTGGCTCTTGTGTTTTTTTTTTAAAAGCTTGATAGAGGTTTAGAGAGCAAACTAAACCCCTAACTTAAACCATTGAGCCGACCAGTAAATTATGCTGCACAATACCGTCTGAGCTCCCTTTACTGCACACCACATATTTGCCACGCACCACAACCACACCAACCACCATAGCCGCACCCCATTTGTTACCACAACCACACCAACCATCATAGCCGCACCCCATTTGTCACCACAACCACACCAACCACCATAGCCGCACCCCATTTGTCACCACAACCACACCAACCACCATAGCCGCACCCTATTTGTCACCACAACCACACCAACTACCATAGCCGCATCCCATTTGTCACCACAACCACACCAACCACCATAGCCGCACCCCATTTGTCACCACAACCACACCAACCACCATAGCCACACCCCATTTCTCACCACAACCACACCAACCACCATAGCCGCACTCCATTTGTCACCACAACTACACCAACCGCCATAGCCGCACCCCATTTGTCACCACAACCACACCAACCGCCATAGCCGCACCCCATTTGTCACCACAACCACACCAACCACCATAGCCGCACCCCATTTGTCACCACAACCACACCAACTACCATAGCCGCACCCCATTTGTCACCACAACCACACCAACCACCATAGCCGTACCCCATTTGTCCCCACAACCACACCAACCACCATAGCCGCACCCCATTTGTCACCACAACCACACCAACCACCATAGCCGCACACCATTTGTCACCACAACCACACCAACCACCATAGCCGTACCCCATTTGTCACCACAACCACACCAACCACCATAGCCGCACACCATTTGTCACCACAACCACACCAACCACCATAGCCGTACCCCATTTGTCACCACAACCACACCAACCACCATAGCCGCACCCCATTTGTCACCACAACCACACCAACCACCATAGCCGCACCCCATTTGTCACCACAACCACCAACCACCATACGCACCCCATTTGTCACCACAACCACACCAACCACCATAGCCGCACCCCATTTGTCACCACAACCACACCAACCACCATAGCCGCACACCATTTGTCACCACAACCACACCAACCACCATAGCCGTACCCCATTTGTCACCACAACCACACCAACCACCATAGCCGTACCCCATTTGTCCCCATAGTTCTCTCACCACCACACCACTTTTCCCCTCCGGCAGCCAGGTAACACAATACGCGTCACTGATATATCGAGTTAAGGCGGTGTCACACGAGCGATTTTTCCGTCAATTTTTACGGGCAATTGTAGTCTAGCAGTTTCAAAATATAAGTGCAATGATAATTAAACTAGCGAACATAATCTAACTTCAATATAGTTTCCGATTCCAATGCGAAAGAGCCTCAAAATAGTACGAGAAAAAACTTGCTTATCGAAAATTGCCTGAAAATGCGCTCGTGTGACCCTGGCTTTACATCGGGTATAGGGTGACATATTGAAACGTGGGTGGGTGATACCGTAGACGTTTTGCTGGATCGTGTATAGGTATGCATATATAGCTGCTGCTGGGCTAGTCCGGGTTCTTTAATGTATAGTGATATTATTAAGGACGATTTATGTATGTAAGTGGGTTATGGTCGTGGTGGTGTGTGTGTTTGAGAGAGAGAGAGAGAGAGAGAGAGAGAGAGAGAGAGAGAGAGAGAGAGAGAGAGAGAGAGAGAGAGAGAGAGAGAGAGAGAGAGACTTTGTATCCATATGAGCTATAAATAATTCCAAGTTTTATTACCGGATTTATTTAACTTCAAATTTATTTCTTAATCTATTTAGGGTTACAAATCTATTGATTAGGGTTTCAAGTCTCATCTCCATAGTCCCAAGCGTTTTTGGTGCTATACAGACACACATATACTTGACAACTTTATATATACTGCATGGATGTAGATTTTCGTATTTTATTTCCCCCTTTTCTACATTTATGTTATCGTCTCTCTCTCTCTCTCTCTCTCTCTCTCTCTCTCTCTCTCTCTCTCTCTCGTATCCAAGTTCACCCTTTCTCTGCCTATCAAATATGCAGTGACTTCAGCATTGTATTAAAGTGGCACTTTACTATGTAGGTTATGTGTAGCACGGTTTCTGTACACTAGGCCTATAACGTATATATGGAGACGTATTTTTTTATTGTTGATTAATCATATATATATACTGTACATATATATATATATAAAATCCCTACTTATCAACACACTGATCATTTATTTATATATTTAATTGTTGTTTATCTTGCTAAATATTTTATTATTTACATTTTGCAGGTCTTTGGGTCACATAACATATATCCAATAGTTACGGTATATTCAAAATATCAAATATGTGGCTTTTCTGCCATATAATATGTATGAAGCTAGTCTAGTATTGGTCATGATATTTATATTTATGGTAGTTCAGTGCTGCGCATATTATATATATATTTATAGTATAATCATGCCATACTAACAGAATAATATGCCCCATTTCCGTATTGAAACGTCGGTTCATATACAGTATATACCATTTACATTAGCCCAGTCCACATACAAATGCTTGTTAATTAGTTGTGTAGTCACGTGTAGTGACACACATCAGTGTAATAGAGATAGGTCGCCATGTACCGCCAGATTCACACATTCGACAACATCTTTAATGATAATTTGTGCAGCCTCAATATGATCAACTTTTTCTTTTGATACTTCCAAGTTGTGGCCCATTTCTCAATCTTTTGGTTTGTATTCATATAATTGGTAAACATGGCTTGTTCCTCGTGAATGCTGCATAGTTTATCGTTTGTTTTTTTCCCGGATTTTCGAATCCAATTGTGCATTATGTAGGGAAATAACATTCAGCAATTATTATTTTCGATTGAGGCATTGCGAGAAAGTGTTTCGAAGTACCTGCCTTTTGGCAGACAATATTACAACACAGAGTCGAAGATGATTATTGTTTTATCTAACTATATATCGATCGTACTCATATTAAAACAATTGTTTTATCATATTTCGTTATAATTAATTTGTATGTCCTATTTATTTATTTATTTATTTATATTCATCCTTTCAGTTCATCCATCACTTTATTCCATTCACCATTCAGGTAGTTAATCCAGTTATCCATTCATGTATGTATTTAGTTCCATACATCTAACAATTCATCCACATATTATATTGTATGTATATCTAAGCAATCATTAATCCATCCATCCATGGATTTATTACCTAATCACCCACCTATCCACTTGCTGATTTCATATAAGCATTCATAAGGTGAGACTGACCGTTTGTTTGGTCTATTAATTAATTTATTCATATATTTGTTTAGTTTCCTCCCTAGACCTCCATCAAGCTTAGAAAAACACCCCCTAGACCCCCCCTTCAAGATAAATTTGTACATTTTTCGGTAGAAAAATGTCCCGGCCGAATGCCGATTCCTCTTAAAATTGCAGGCTCGCCAGGAAATTAGCGACACCTAAATGACACGAAAGGTCTTAAAATTGACACCGAAATGGGGCGAAAGGTGTTAAAATCGCCAAACTAATGGGCTGAACGTCTTGTAATCTCAAAACTAGTGGGGCTAAACATTAGGGTGAAAGTGGTCTAAAAAAACGGTCTGCCTCCCCTTAACCCATCCTTTTCTCCATCCATCCATCCTTGTGATCCATCTTTAAACCATCGATCCACTCATCCATCATCCAAACTATCCATGTATCGTACCGGTACTATACTTTACTACTCGTCCCCAACACTCGCTAGTCTAGTATCCCAACAAGCCATCAACCCATCAATTTCCAATATCGTTCCACCCATCCGTCACGGGGCAAGGCAACTCAATTATCCAACCATCCATCCACCCATCCGCCCATTCGCTCCATCATCAAGAAATTTAGTTATCGACACACTGAAACCCATATCCTGAGTGTACAATTCATTCATTTCATTCAGTTTACAGTTTATTCAATTGCGCGACAGTATAAAGTATCATCAGATAATAGTGTAATGGGTTGGGCAGTTTGTAAGTATTGGGGATTCAGTGATTAGTTTAATTATTTATGGGATTTTAATTGTGGTGGGTGATTTGGTTGATTTGTTTGGTTTTGTGGGGTATTGATGTGGTTGAGTGATTGACCAGTGGTTTTGATGGAATAGCTTGAGTGATTGGTTGACGTATAGTCGTGTGGGGAAGTTCGGTTGACTGGTTGATTTATAGTGGGGTTGACTGGTTGACTTACAGTGTGGTTGACTGGTTGAGTTATAGTGGGGTTGACTGATTGACTTATTAGTGTGGTTGACTGATTGACTTATAGTGTGGTTGAATGGTTGATTTATAGTGTGGTTGACTGATTGACTTATAGTGTGGTTGAATGGTTGATTTATAGTGTGGTTGACTGATTGACTTATAGTGTGGTTGACTGGTTGATTTATAGTGTGGTTGACTGATTGATTTATTAGTGTGGTTGACTGGTTGAGTTATAGTGTGGTTGACTGATTGACTTATAGTGGGGTTGACTAATTGACTTATAGTGTGGTTGAATGGTTGATTTATAGTGTGGTTGACTGATTGACTTATAGTGTGGTTGAATGGTTGAGTTATAGTGGGGTTGACTGATTGATTTATAGTGTGGTTGAATGGTTGATTTATAGTGTGGTTGACTGATTGACTTATTAGTGTGGTTGAATGGTTGACTTATAGTGGGGTTGACTGGTTGAGTTATAGTGTGGTTGAATGGTTGAGTTATAGTGGGGTTGACTGATTTACTTATTAGTGTGGTTGAATGGTTGAGTTATAGTGTGGTTGAATGGTTGAGTTATAGTGTGGTTGACTGATTGACTTATTAGTGTGGTTGACTGGTTGAGTTATTAGTGTGGTTGACTGATTTACTTATTAGTGTGGTTGAATGGTTGAGTTATAGTGTGGTTGACTGGTTGAGTTATAGTGTGGTTGACTGGTTGAGTTATAGTGTGGTTGAATGGTTGACTTATAGTGGGGTTGACTGATTGGCTTATAGTGGGGTTGACTGGTTGACTTATAGTGTGGTTGAATGGTTGAGTTATTAGTGTGGTTAACTGGTTGAGTTATAGTGTGGTTGAATGGTTGAGTTATAGTGTGGTTGACTGGTTGACTTATAATGGGGTTGAATGGTTGACTTATAGTGGGGTTGACTGGTTGAGTTATAGTGGGGTTGAATGATTGACTTATAGTGTGGTTGAATGGTTGACTTATAGTGTGGTTGAATGGTTGACTTATAGTGTGGTGGAAGAGTATGGTTGACGAAGGATACAGTATTCCTGATGTGCAGATTGGTTGAACTCGTGGTGTACTAGCTTGGTTGATTGGAGTGGATTATATTATTGACTGGTGGTGTGGTTGAGTTTGGTTGATGGTGACTGGTGTAAAGGTGGATAATCGTTGTGTGGTTAAGGGGGGATGGGCCGGTTTTATGGACCACTTTCTCCATCATGTTTAGCCCCATTAGTTTTCAGATGTTAAGATGTTTGCCCCATTAGTTAGTCGATTTTAAGACCTTTCGCCCCATTTCTTCATCAATATTTAGACCTTTCGTGCTATTTAGGTGTCGATTTTTTCCCGAACGATAGTGACCCTGTAATGTTGGAAGAATTTGCTACCGAAAAATGTACAAATCAATCTAAAAGAGGGATCTAATGGATGTTTTATTTTTAATTTGATGGAGGTCTAGGGAGGGAACTAGACAAATAATAAAAATATACATAAATGAGCAAATAAATACGCCCATCCTCCCTTAAATGATATTGTGGTTATTGGATTGATAATATCGTGATTGACTAAGAAAAATATATAGCGACACCTGATTATTACTGTGCTAAAAGTTATCTATAATTGAAGTGATATATTATTGATCAAAGTTATTCATTATTTAGGTGTTTATTGAATAACAAATAGAATGGAATATATGGGGTATCTTTCATTACGTGTTGTGGTGAAACTATAGGTGTGTTGTAATATTGTAGTAAAGCTTTATGATACAACAATGTTATGCTGTTAGGTGTTTCAATATTGGAATTGTATATATGATTGTTGGTGAATGTGTTCTGTGTATGCCTCGGTATATGTGTCCCTCTTTATCTCCGTGTGTGTATTTGTGTGCGTGTTTGTCTGTGTTTGTGTACGCGTCTGTGTGTGTGTTTGTGTGTGTGTGTGTGTGTGTGTGTTGACGGAACAGTGTATTTAGTGAGTGGAGTTTGTATAGGACAAACAGACTAGATATTTAAATAAATGACGCACCAGCGAGGGGGATCTGGTCATGTCTCGGCTGTCCTTACGTTTGGCTCGCTCTGTGCTGTATTAATGTCTGTCAGATGTTGAATACGGTGGGTAAGTGTAGGAACATGTTTGTATATCTCACTCGAAATTAAGAAATCCTGTTTAGATATGGCTGATACCAATTATAGAACAAAATATACTTGGTGCCGAGACATAACTTATTAGGTCGACTGTACCATTTTGCTAGTGTGTTCGGTGGATCACAGTTTTAACCCTTTAAGAGACAAATACTTCTTCACTTAATTCTGGATGTCATATGACGATTTTTACTTAGCTTAGGAAGGACATCTAGAAATCGATGAGGTAAAAGGTACCTCAATTAACCTTTTGAAACCCACGGACCCTCCCTAAGCTGTATAACATCGTCAAATATATATATTTATATACCGGTATATATATATAATATATATATATATATATATACTGTATATATATATATATATATATATATATATATATATATATATATATATAAGTAACACCCCGTCCTTAACATTAATCATCAATAACAAACCCCAATGTACTTGAATAAACTAATGAAAGCATATGGTCCTCCCGGGATTCGAACTCGGGACACCACACCCAGAACATAAGTACCTAAACCAGACTAAAAGGAAAGAATGTGACCCGGCGTCCAGAAAGGGTTAATGTACCGTAGTGGATTTATGTTGATCGGAGTAAGCAGTATGTCTTGAGAACAAACGAGAGCTGGTTGAAGGGGACCAAACAACCTGTGTGAATTAAGGGACAATGGTTCATTTTTTGGTCGATTTTGTTGTCATGTATGTAATTTTTTTGTTAGCTTCCTCCCTACACCTCCATCAAACATAAAATAACAACCCCAGGATCCCCCTTAAATATATATTTGTAAATTTTTAGGTAGAAAATGTACCGGCCTTAGGCCGGTTCCTCCTGAATTACAGGCTCGCTATCGCTCGCCAGGAATATATCGACACCTAAATGACACGAAAAGTCGTAATATTGACACAGAAAGGGGGCGAAAGGTCTTAAAATTGCCAAACTAATGGGCCGAACGTCTTAAAATCTGAACATTTATGTGGCTAAGCATGAGGGAGAAAAGGGGCCATAAAAACTGACCATCTCCCCTTAAGTTGGTATGTCTTTATGTTTGTGTGGAAGAAGAATAGTAGGATGTAGTGTGTTTGTGATAGTTAATTCATATTAATTTTCAACAACCCACCAATTAATTTCCAAATAAACCTAACTATAGTGAAATCAATGAAAGTAATGAATACATGTGGTACTCCAAGGACTCGAACCTAGGATACTCACATCGGTAAAGCACAGTATGAATATAATTTAGTGATAGCTATGTGATAAGGTAGGATTTGATATATTCTTATTATTTTGGATAACATCAAATTGGCACCAGGGGATTGTAACATCATTAAGGGGAGATCTCCACTTGAGGATTTTTTTTTCTTAACCCCTTTCTCCCTCATGTTTAGCCCCATTGCTTTTGATATTATAAAACGTTTGCCCCATTAGTTTAGCGATTTAAAGAACTTTCACCCCATATTAAGACCTTTCGTGCAATTCAGGTGTCGATTTTATCCTGGCGAGCGATAGCGAGCCTGTAATTTAAGAGGAACCGGCCTTTGGCCGGGACTTTTTTCTACCGAAAATGTACAAATTTATCTTGAAAGGGACTCAAGGGGGTGTAATTTTAAGCTTGATGGAGGTCTAGGGAACAAACTAAATACCTCCCCTTAATCATATTACATTATACTATATTGTTAGATATCGGTGTAAGCTTGCAGAATGGTGGTAATGTCCCTGGTATTATATGAGCGATTGATTATAATGAATCATTGCGGTTTATTGATACATTTTAGTTATGTATACTCTGTTCAACTTATCGGAGCGAGAACCTTTGTCCACTAACAATCAATATCCTGATTATTATTGACAGAATCAAACCGTATTATATATTTGCTCCATACTAGTAGCTTGTTTTAATAATTGACGCTACATCTAATTATTGAAATCAAGGCGTAGCTCACTAATCAAGCTAGGGATATGATAACCTCTTGCCCGGTTGAAATGACTGATTGGTGTAGTGAAGTCTAGCATTGGAGTAGTAATGTCTGGCAAGTGTAATAATGGAGTAGTGAAGTGTAGCAGTGGAGTAG
Organism: Paralithodes platypus; assembly: GCA_032716605.1. Lineage (NCBI taxonomy): Eukaryota > Metazoa > Arthropoda > Malacostraca > Decapoda > Lithodidae > Paralithodes > Paralithodes platypus. The sequence goes on from CM064520.1 coordinate 5,048,353, forward strand.
TGAAGTGTAGCAATCGAATGAAGTAGTGCAGTGTAAGAAATGTAGCAATGATGTGGAGTAGTTAAGTGTACCATATATAGCAATGGAATGAAGTAGTGATGTGAAGCAAAGGAGTGGAATAATATGATGAAGCTATGCAGTGGAGCAAATTGATGGACGTATGTACTAGTGTGTATCGGAAATATATAGTTGAGTGATGGGGGAATGACTTGTACTGATAGGGCCAACTGGTGTGTGAAGTGGTGTGATGGGCGTGGGTGGAGCAAATGATGTGTGAAGTTGTGTGATGGGCGTGGGTGGAGAAAATTATGTGTGATGGGCGTGGGTGGAGAAAATGATGTATGAAGTGGTGTGATGGGCGTAGGTGGAGAAAATGATGTATGAAGTGGTGTGATGGGCGTAGGTGGAGAAAATTATGTGTGAAGTGGTGTAATGGGCGTGGGTGCACGGAGAAAATGATGTGTGAAGTGCTGTGATGGACGTGGGTGGAGAACATGATGTGTGAAGTGGTGTAATGGGCGTGGGTGGAGAACATTATGTGTAAAGTGCTGTGATGGACGTAGGTGGAGAAAATGATGTGTGAAGTGCTGTGATGGACGTAGGTGGACATGATGTGAGAAGTGCTGTGAAGGACGTAGGTGGAGAAAATGATGTGTGAAGTGCTGTGATGGACGTAGGTGGAGAAAATGATGTGTGAAGTGCTGTGATGGACGTAGGTGGAGAAAATGATGTGTGAAGTGCTGTGATGGACGTGGGTGGAGAACATGATGTGTGAAGTGCTGTGATGGACGTAGGTGGAGAAAATGATGTGTGAAGTGCTGTGATGGACGTAGGTGGAGAAAATGATGTGTGAAGTGCTGTGATGGACGTAGGTGGAGAAAATGATGTGTGAAGTGCTGTGATGGACGTAGGTGGAGAACATGATGTGTGAAGTGCTGTGATGGACGTAGGTGGAGTTAGTTGGGGGGAATAATTTGTAGAGTGTTGTGTGGGAATTTTGTCGCGTTAGATTTTAGGTAATGGTATGTGTGGAGTTGTGATGTGGAAAAAAGTACAGATGGTTAGGTGGAGTGTTAGATTATAGGTAACGGTATGTGTGGAGTTGTGATGTGGAATAAAGTACGGATGGTTTAGGTGGAGTGTTAGATTATAGGTAACGGTGTGATGGAGTATGTGTGGAGTTGTGATGGGGATTAAAATACGGATGGTTAGGTGGAGTGCCATCTTAGTGGTTGTGGTTTAGTATTATGTGGAATGGTGAAATCATATGTGGAATGTTTTATTGGATTGAGTTGGACTGAGGTATGGAAGAGTGTGGTGGATATGATGTAGATAGTTAGGTGGATAACAATGAGGTGGTGAGTGTATTGGGGTATGGAATGGCGTAGTTAATTAAGGTGAGGATAGTATGGTGGGATATGGAATCGTGTGGTGGATACAGTGTGATTGATATGTAAAATAATGTGTGATAGAATTAAATATGGAGTAGCTTAGTATGGTTGATTGATTCGTAAAGTGGTGTGGGTAAGGGGGGTCCACCTTGCTTGTTTTCTCTTTCTCTCCCTCTCTCTTTGGCTTGTATCCATTCAGCCCCATTCAGCCTACTGTTTTAAGACGTTTACCCCCATCCAGGTGTAAATATTTTCATGGCGAGCGGTAGCGAGCCAGCATATATATATTTTTTGTTTTGACAGCAAGCTAAATTTGTAGATTTTTCGATAGAAAAATGTCCCCGGCGAAGCCGGATTTCTCCATACAATGCTGGCTCGCTATCGCCTGCCAGGAAGAATTTGACACATGGATGGGGATAAACATCGTAAAACAGTTGGCTGAATGGGGCCGAATGGATATAAGCCAGAGAAAGAGAAAAACAAACAAGTGACGCCTCGTAAATGATATACTAATTGATATGCGAAGAATCTGAGGAATTACGCGTATTTGTTGGAACTATGTTTGAAAATGTGGTTTAATTGTGTGGTGAGAGTGAATGTTGAATCACGGGATGGAGTTAATTGTTTAAAGGGGGATGGTTAACTTTTTGGCCGATTTTGTTTTTTATTTGTTTTCTAGTTTCCTTCCTAGACCTCGCCAGGATAAAATCGACACCTAAATGACACGAAAAGTCTGAATAATAAATAAAATAGGGGTAAAAGGTCTTACAATCGATAAACTAATGGGGCTGAACATGAGGAAGAAGGGGGACCAGATAAACGACCCATCTCCCCTTAAGCTGGCTAAAGCTGATTGAAGGGGACCAAGCTGTATGAGGAGATTGTGTATTATGGTGTGGGGGTGCTTGTATTATGGAGTGGGGTGCTTGTATTATGGTGTGGGGGTGCTTGTATTATGGAGTGGGGTGCTTGTATTATGGAGTGGGGTGCTTGTATTATGGAGTGGGGTGCTTGTATTATGGAGTGGGGGTGCTTGTATTATGGAGTGGGGTGCTTGTATTATGGAGTGGGGTGCTTGTATTATGGTGTGGGGGTGCTTGTATTATGGAGTGGGGTGCTTGTATTATTGTGTGGGGGTGCTTGTATTATGGAGTGGGGTGCTTGTATTATGGAGTGGGGTGCTTGTATTATGGAGTGGGGTGCTTGTATTATGGAGTGGGGTGCTTGTATTATGGAGGGGGGTGCTTGTATTATGGTGTGGGGGTGCTTGTATTATGGAGTGGGGTGCTTGTATTATGGTGTGGGGGTGCTTGTATTATGGAGTGGGGTGCTTGTATTATGGAGTGGGGTGCTTGTATTATGGAGTGGGGGTGCTTGTATTATGGAGTGGGGTGCTTGTATTATGGAGTGGGGTGCTTGTATTATGGTGTGGGGGTGCTTGTATTATGGAGTGGGGTGCTTGTATTATGGAGTGGGGTGCTTGTATTATTGTGTGGGGGTGCATGTATTATGGAGTGGGGTGCTTGTATTATGGAGTGGGGTGCTTGTATTATGGAGTGGGGTGCTTGTATTATGGTGTGGAGGTGCTTGTATTATGGAGTGGGGTTTTTGTATTATAGAGTGGGGTGCTTGTATTATGGTGTGGGGGTGCTTGTTTTATGGAGTGGGGTGCTTGTATTATGGAGTGGGGTGCTTGTATTATGGAGTGGGGTGCTTGTATTATGGAGTGAGGTGCTTGTATTATGGAGTGGGGTGCTTGTATTATGGAGTGGGGTGCTTGTATTATGGAGTGGGGTGCTTGTATTATGGAGTGGGGTGCTTGTATTATGGAGTGGGGTGCTTGTATTATGGAGTGGGGTGCTTGTATTATGGAGTGGGGTGCTTGTATTATGGAGTTGGGTGCTTGTATTATGTAGTGGGGTGCTTGTATTATGGAGTGGGGTGCTTGTATTATGGAGTGGGGTGCTTGTATTATAGAGTGGGATGCTTGTATTATGGAGTGGGGTGCTTGTATTATGGTGGGGTGATTGTATTATGGAGTGGGGTGCTTGTATTATGGAGTGGGGTGCTTGTGTTATGGTGTGGGGTGCTTGTATTATGGTGTGGGGGTGCTTGTATTATGGAGTGGGGGTGCTTGTATTATGGAGTCGGGTGCTTGTATTGTGGAGTGGGGTGCTTGTATTATGGAGTCGGGTGCTTGTATTGTGGAGTGGGGTGCTTGTATTATAGAGTGGGGTGGTTGAATTGTGGAGTGGGGTGCTTGTATTGTTGAGTGGGGTGCTTACAATTGGGTGTGGAATAATGTGGATGGATGGATAAAGGTGGATGTTGTGATTTAGTGATGTGTTTGAGTGCTGAATGGATTAATATGGATGTTTTTCCTGCTGACGGTAAAACAAAACTTGCCCTCATTTTGTTCACTCCGTTGTTACGAAGTTTTGTAGCGAAATATGTTGTTGATTATGAAAACTTGGAATTGAATCAATCAGAGACAGAAGGTTCGTATTGTTGTATTAAGTTCCGATAAATCAGTTAATAGGGGATTACATTTACCATCAGCTGAATTGAAACCGACTATCGTAGACTGCAGCCATTTTGTGAATCTCTGAGCTGAGTTTTGTAAAGTGATAATCAATTCATGTGATGGGGCCTACAGAGATATGAACCTCTGTATTACAAAAACTATATTTTTCTGTCTGTTTCAATCAGCCTACGAATGATATCTATGTAACCATCTAGTAATCCTCCTTTGAAAACATAATTCTGTCTAGCACTAGATGATTTCATGCAACTTAGAATGTACCTCTCGTAGTTTGTATTGGAGAGATGGAGTTTGATGTGGGCGTTGTAATTGTAATAAGAGTATTGGATCAGCGTAGTTTAAAAATATGGCGCGTGCTGTTTTAATACGTGTGGTTAAATAGTGTGCAGAATTATAGTTGGTGGATCACATGTAGATTCAAAGTCAAAGTTAATTAAATATATATATTTATCCTTAATTTATTATACAACACATAATTAATACACTAAATAAACAGACCCTGCTTAACCCATTAAATATTTAATTATTATAGGGTCCTGAATTTGATCAATTACAAGTTATTAAAACTTTTTCAGATAATTAAAATTCAAACTAAAGGTTTAAAGATATGTATACATACAGTACCTATACATCCTGTAACAGAGGCTGTACTTATATATACAAACACATAACTCTTGCTATACATATTACACACACACAAAATAGGTGTGGAGGAATGGATGAGTGTGGTAACATGGATTAGTGTAGTGAAATAGATGGGTGTTGTGGATGAAGTGAAGTGGATGAGTGTTGTGGAGTAGATGAGTGTGGTGGAGTGGATGAGTGTGGTGGAGTGGATGAGTGTGATGGAGTAGATGAGTGTGGTGGAGTGGATGAGTGTGGTGGAGTGGATGAGTGTGGTGGAGTGGATGAGTGTGGTGGAGTAGATGAGTGTGATGGACTGGATGAGTGTGGTGGAGTGGATAAGTGTGGTGGAGTGGATGAGTGTGGTGGAGTGGATGAGTGTGGTGGAGTAGGTGAGTGTGGTGGAGTGGATGAGTGTGTTATATGGTGTATTGGTTGAGTGTGTTATTGGTGTATTGGTTGACTGTTATATGGTGTATTGGTTGAGTGTGATATATGGTGTATTGGTTGAGTGTGTTATATGGTGTATTGGTTGACTGTTATATGGTATATTGGTTGACTGTTATATGTTGTATTGGTTGAGTGTGTTATATGGTGTATTGGTTGACTGATATATGGTGTATTGGTTGACTGTTATATGTTGTATTGGTTGAGTGTGTTATATGGTGTATTGGTTGACTGTTATATGGTGTATTGGTTGAGTGTCTTATATGGTGTATTGGTTGAGTGTGTTATATGGTGTATTGGTTGACTGTCATATGGTATATTGGTTGAGTGTGTTATATGGTGTATTGGTTGAGTGTGTTATATGGTATATTGGTTGACTGTTATATGGTGTATTGGTTGAGTGTGTTATATGGTGTATTGGTTGAGTGTGTTATATGGTGTATTGGTTGACTGTTATATGGTGTATTGGTTGACTGTGTTATATGTTGTATTGGTTGAGTGTGTTATATGGTGTATTGGTTGAGTGTGTTATATGGTGTATTGGTTGACTGTTATATGGTGTATTGGTTGACTGTTATATGGTGTATTGGTTGACTGTTATATGGTATATTGGTTGAGTGTGTTATATGGTGTATTGGTTGACTGTTATATGGTGTATTGGTTGACTGTTATATGGTGTATTGGTTGAGTGTGTTATATGGTGTATTGGTTGAGTGTGTTATATGGTATATTGGTTGACTGTTATATGGTGTATTGGTTGAGTGTGTTATATGGTGTATTGGTTGAGTGTGTTATATGGTGTATTGGTTGAGTGTGTTATATGGTGTATTGGTTGACTGTTATATGGTGTATTGGTTGACTGTTATATGGTGTATTGGTTGAATGTTATATGGTGTATTGGTTGAGTGTGTTATATGGTCTATTGGTTGACTTATATGGTGTATTGGTTGACTGTTATATGGTGTATTGGCAGACTGTTATATGGTATATTGGTTGAGTGTGTTATATGGTGTATTGGTTGACTGTTATATGGTATATTGGTTGACTTATATGGTGTATTGGTTGAGTGTGTTATATGGTGTATTGGTTGACTGTTATATGGTGTATTGGTTGACTTATATGGTGTATTGGGTGACTGTTATATGGTATATTGGTTGACTGTTATATGGTGTATTGGTTGAGTGTGTTATATGGTGTATTGGTTGAGTGTGTTATATGGTGTATTGGTTGACTGTTATATGGTGTATTGGTTGACTGTTATATGGTGTATTGGTTGACTGTCATATGGTGTATTGGTTGAGTGTGTTATATGGTGTATTGGTTGACTGTTATATGGTGTATTGGTTGACTGTTATATGGTGTATTGGTTGACTGTTATATGGTGTATTGGTTGAGTGTGTTATATGGTGTATTGGTTGACTGTTATATGGTGTATTGGTTGACTGTTATGTGGTGTATTGGTTGACTGTTATATGGTGTATTGGTTGAGTGTGTTATATGGTATATTGGTTGAGTGTAATATATGGTATATTGGTTGAGTGTGTTATATGGTATATTGGTTGAGTGTAATATATGGTATATTGGTTGAGTGTAATATATGGTATATTGTGTAATATTGGTTGAGTGTGTTATATGGTATATTGGTTGAGTGTAATATATGGTATATTGGTTGAGTGTAATATATGGTATATTGGTTGAGTGTGTTATATGGTATATTGGTTGAGTGTAATATATGGTATATTGGTTGAGTGTGTTATATGGTATATTGGTTGAGTAATATATGGTATATTGGTTGAGTGTAATATATGGTATATTGGTTGAGTGTGTTATATTGTATATTGGTTGAGTGTAATATATGGTATGTTGGTTGAGTGTAATATATGGTATATTGGTTGAGCGTAATATATGGTATATTGGTTGAGTGTAATATATGGTATATTGGTTGAGTGTAATATATGGTATATTGGTTGAGTGTGTTATATGGTATATTGGTTGAGTGTAATATATGGTATATTGGTTGAGTGTAATATATGGTATATTGGTTGAGTGTGTTATATGGTATATTGGTTGAGTGTAATATATGGTATATTGGTTGAGTGTGTTATATGGTATATTGGTTGAGTGTTATAAATTATTGATTTGATGAATGTGATTATTGATATATTGAATCAGAGTGATATGATGTATAAAATGAATGCGATGAATGATGTATCGGATAATGGTATTGTGGCAGTGAATGAGTGCTGGATTATTTTAGTAAATGAGTGTGTTGAAATAGAAAAGTGTTATAATAATGGATTTCGTAAGTGTGTTTACGTGAGCGAGTGGAATAGAATGTTCAAATGTTGATGAATGTGTCATAATATTGGCTTATGTGATGTTTTAGAATTGATGACACTATGGAGTTCCAAAATGTTCCAAAATGTAAATCATATATGTGGTAAAATGGCTTGTAATTCAATATATACAGCTGGTTGTTATCAATATTTATCTACAAAATATTCATCGTAATGTAGTGACGTTATATTGACTTGATAATCTTATTAAAATAGTGTTTATATCATATATTGAAGAATATGCTAAAAAATATTCTCCCTCGAATGAAACCGATTCATGATACTTCTGGATCTGGTGTTGAGCTGTGATTATTGAGTTGGGTATGAGTGGTGTGGTTGTGCGGTCTATTGAGTTGGGTATGAGTGGTGTGGTTGTGCGGTCTATTGAGTTGGGTATGAGTGGTGTGGTTGTGCGGTCTATTGAGTTGGGTATGAGTGGTGTGGTTGTGCGGTCTATTGAGTTGGGTATGAATGGTGTGGTTGTGCGGTCTATTGAGTTGGGTATGAGTGGTGTGGTTGTGCGGTCTATTGAGTTGGGTATGAGTGGTGTGGTTGTGCGGTCTATTGAGTTGGGTATGAATGGTGTGGTTGTGCGGTCTATTGAGTTGGATATGAGTGGTGTGGTTGTGCGGTCTATTGAGTTGGGTATGAGTGGTGTGGTTGTGCGGTCTATTGAGTTGGGTATGAATGGTGTGGTTGTGCGGTCTATTGAGTTGGGTATGAGTGGTGTGGTTGTGCGGTCTATTGAGTTGGGTATGAATGGTGTGGTTGTGCGGTCTATTGAGTTGGGTATGAGTGGTGTGGTTGTGCGGTCTATTGAGTTAGGTATGAATGGTGTGGTTGTGCGGTCTATTGAGTTGGGTATGAATGGTGTGGTTGTGCGGTCTATTGAGTTGGGTATGAATGGTGTGGTTGTGCGGTCTATTGAGTTGGGTATGAGTGGTGTGGTTGTGCGGTCTATTGAGTTGGGTATGAATGGTATGGTTGTGCGGTCTATTGAGTTGGGTATGAGTGGTGTGGTTGTGCGGTCTATTGAGTTGGGTATGAATGGTGTGGTTGTGCGGTCTATTGAGTTGGGTATGAATGGTGTGGTTGTGCGGTCTATTGAGTTGGGTATGAATGGTGTGGTTGTGCGGTCTATTGAGTTGGGTATGAATGGTGTGGTTGTGCGGTCTATTGAGTTGGGTATGAGTGGTGTGGTTGTGCGGTCTATTGAGTTGGGCATGAATGGTGTGGTTGTGCGGTCTATTACACTCTGAGACATAAAGCCTGATATTTATGAATCCTCGAACAGTATAAAAAAACTCCTAAACGTAAATATTAGGTATGATAAGTACATGAGAAGATTCGAATTAGTTCGGGATTGCTTCGAAAAATTAAGGCTACTAGTTATGTCTCTGAGTGTACAGGGTATAGTGCTGGGTTAGGGTAGAAGGTAGGCCAGCAATCACGACCCCCAATCTCTCATAACTCAAAAAGGACTAGTGTAAACGAGCTAATATTTCTACCATTTGGGAAGAGTCGTCCAAGGAAAAGGTGTGGAGATTTACAGCCCATTTGCTTTAGCGCTTTTTGTGTTACAGAAATTAGGGTTTACAATTGTTGGTCTAGTTAAGGGGAGACTGACTGTTTGTTTGGTCTATTAATTAATTTATTCATATATTATTTTAGTTTCCTCCCTAAACCTCCATCAAGCTTAGAAAACACCCCCTAGATCCCCTTCAAGATAAATTTGTAAATTTTTCGGTAGAAAAATGTCCCGGCCTAAGGCCGGTTCCTCTTAAAATTGCAGGTTCGCTATCGCTCGCCAGGAAAAAATTGACACCTAAATGGCACGAAAGGTCTTAAAATTGACAATGAAATTGGGCGAAAGGAATTAAAATCGCCAAACTAATGGGCCGAACGTCTTATAATCTCAAAACTAGTGGGGCTAAACATTAGGGAGAAGGCGGTCCAGAAAAACGGTCTGCCTCCCCTTAAAATGAATAGTCGGTCTACTGTGTGGTGCGACGGGGTAGTGAATCTGTGTTGGTTGGTGCCTTGGTGTGGGGGAGTTTTGGTGCAGTGATACGGTGGGGCGGCGTGGTAATGGAGCTAATCGATGTGCTAGAGGTATGTGGTTCAGCAATGTGGTTAATTAATATGGAATGGATGAGTGATTAATGTGTGAAATGTTGTGGTGGAGAATATGTGTATACTATTAGAAGTGGCAGAGTTGTGTACGTGGTTTAATGGATATTAATCAATCAATTGACATGCTTTAATTCATATTTTTTAACAAAGTACATACAATATTGCATACAGTGAGCAAGTAAGAGTTATTATACATACTAATAAGTTTCCGTATGGATAAAACAAGAATGGAATACAAAATAATATATACATTACATTCTTAGTTATATAGTAAAAGTAATAATTACAGAAAATCATATACAAATTATAGCGAACATGATCGTGAAGTTAAAATTCCAACCATAAATGAGAAATAATTAGTATTAATTAAGAACCCAAAATTACGGTTTATAAATATACACATACAAATGTAATTCAAAATTGTATTTGCATAAATAAACATTAACAACATATTAATTCCACTCAAAGCTTTGCAAGGTTCTGTAAATAAATAGGCAAATAAAAGTTTAATAATATTTATAGAGGAATATTGAACATTTTATAGTAAAATTGGCGTAGATATTGATATTAAGCAAGATAAACAAATGTCACTTACACAAATAATCAATTGCTTGTTTATCAACGTTTAACAAATAATGTAGTAAGTCACGTATGTGTTTTCTTTAGCATTATCCTTTGTTCATCAGTTCTTTGATTGATTAGTGTATTTTAAGGTGTTTTTCCTTTTGCAAAAACAAATTTACCCAATATTTAGCAATGTTAGAACATGCCCCTCGAAAAACATATTAACCTAACCTAACCTGGGGGCTGCCGCCCCAAACCCCCGCTGATCTTAGCATTGATATAGAGGATGACAAAATACTAAAAATACAATGGAAAGTGAAAACAAAACATATAGTTCTCCAGTGATCCAAGATGGCCGCCATTTTTTCTTTCCACCCATATTTAACCCAATAAGTATAATGAAAAGTTATTAAATTTGTGGTGGTAAAGACATATATTACGATGACAAAGCTATAGAAAATACATAGATAATTCAATCCCATACGTGACCTAAAATACATATTTTCCATAATGTAAAATAATGTGCATATATAAATTACCGTAAGTAAGATTAACAATATTAGCAGAGACATAGTGAAACAATTTGTTAGAATAATGTGGTTAATTGATTTGGTATAACTATGTAGCGGAGGGATGTGGTAGAATTGTGGTTGACGTGTGTAGGAGGGATGTGGTGAGCATTGTGGTGGAGGGATGTGGTTGACGTGTGGTTGAGCGTTGTGGTGGAGGGATGTGGTTGAGCGTTGTGGTTGAGGGATGTGGTTGAGCGTTGTGGTGGAGCGATGTGGTTGAGGGATGTGGTTGACGCGTACAATGCAGACTACAGCTGGTTGAAGGGGACCAAATGCTATCCATAAACAATTTGGCCCGGTTTCAACCAGCTCCAGCCGTAGCATTTCACTCCACCACCTTAGGGATGACGAACCTCCTCTTGTCAACCGGTGCCAGATGTCTTCTCGAATAATATGAGGATCTTGTCAATAGGTTGCAGTATCTTGTCATAGAGTAGCGGCCTTCTTGTCAAACGCTAGCAAGATGTATTTATTTGATTTATTTACTTAATTAGCTTCTTTTCACAGTCTACCGGTAATGTTGTGTATCACTTTGGGAATTCTAAATTTTCTAGCTATCTGGTGCATCACTTTTCCTACAGCAGTTTTACTAACCACCTGACATTTCACCATTATAATATGCATAGCGTTTTAAAATCAAACATGCAAGTTATTTCAAACTTCTCAATATGTTACATATCACCTTCCACGTGCTTAGCCTATTCTCTTTTCCATAATATGATAAAACAGTGCACATTTCGGTTGCAGCTTGCACATCACTTCACATTATGAAGAACGTTGTTTCCTTTCAAATAACAAGATATATTACCTGTTTTACAAAATAATGTTGTTGACTTGATTCTATACAATTACTTAGTATAAAAGAAAGTCGAAAGTCATACATTTAATCATAAATTAACATATTATTGGTCCCTTTTTTTCCTATGATGAGAATACTCCTTATTAACATAGTAATGGGTTATCCAAGCTTGTATGATGTCACAAGCGAGGGGCAGTGACGTCGCTTGAGGCAGTAACTTACACCCGTGACGTCACTGCCGCAGTGGCTAAACAAGGTCACGGCAAGGGGGAGTAGCTGAGAGAGAGAGAGAGAGAGAGAGAGAGAGAGAGAGAGAGAGAGAGAGACTACATACATAGTTTTACATAAAGGGTTGATAAACAATACCACTGCATACTTATCCATACTTAGCCATGAGAGGGAGAGAGTGTGAGAGTGAAAGTGAAAGCTTATGGTTAGTGAAAGTATGCATCATAATAACAAATAATATATAATGTAAACTGGAAAAATTATTATAAACGGCTTATAATTATACAAGGAATGTCTGAACACTTAACATTTTAATCATTTAAATGTGTACCGCTATTATAGTTATGTAAATATTATGTTAACAAGGGGTTTAATGTACAGTTTACCTACTCGAGAGATGAACGCTGTGAGATTTTGAAAGGGAATGCAAATGACGTCGAGAATGATTTAATGAAAATAAGAGCTTAGGTTACAAACGCTGTGTGAGGAGTGGGAGGATCAAAGAGGGAGTGTGTGATGAGAAAAATGGAGAGAGAGAGAGAGAGAGAGAGAGAGAGAAACTTGTTATGAGTGTGTAATAATATGTCAGAGTGAGAGAATAAATGTATAAGTGTGTGCGTGTACGTGAGGGAGAGAACATATGAGTGTGTGTGTGTGTGTGTGTGTGTGTGTGTGTGTGTGTGTGTGTGTGTGTGTGTGTTTGTGTCTAAGAGAGTTAACGTGAGGGTATTTGAGTGGGGGTGTATGTGAGAAGAAGAAACAAAGTAGTGTGTATGTGTGTGTGTGTAAGAGAGTGAAAGTATGTGAGCGGAAGAATGAGAGCCAGAGAGAGAGAGAGAGGGAGCCAGTGGAGCGAGGGAGACGGCAGCAGCAGCAGCAGTGGCCATTTATAGAGAGGGAGAGAGAGAGGAGGCCCGCAGGCTATGACTTCCCTTAAGTATTAATAATAGACCCTGTGTGTGCCGCCCTAACTACAGCCTACGGGCGGAAGAGGAATAGGAGGAACAACAACGGAGAGGGAATGAGGCAGGCCCAATAATAATAGAAGGAACAAATAGAATACAGAGGAGGAAGACAAACTGAGTGGGATTGAGGCAGAGACAAAAGTAGAATGAAGAAATAGAATACAGAAGAGTGAAAGGAAGGCAGAAACTAAAATAGAAGACAGATAATAGAGAGGAAGAAGTACTGATAAGAAGTTAGAAAGAGGCAAACACATGATAGATAGGAGGAAGAAGAGTTGAGAGGGAGTGAGGCAGAGGCCAAAATAGAATGATAAGAAGAGAATATAGAGGAAGAAGAACAGAGAGGCAGAGGGAGATGAGTAAGACGTAAACATAGATTCATACGATATGAAGAGAAAGATGAAAAGAATATTGAGGAGGCGGATTAAGGAGGAAGAAGTTATGAATTAAAGACAAACATTGATTGGTAATTGGAGAGTCTTGTGAGGAAGATGGAAACTCAAAATAGAATGAGGTTAATAAGTCAGATCGGAATATAGAAGTTAAGAGTCAGATGATCGAATTCAGCCGTAGAAAAACCTGTGGAAATATAAGACGGACACAAATTGCAAATGGAAAACTAAAATGATAAAAAGTGAGCATGAATATAGTGAAAGTAGAAAAGTTGGACTAAGATAAACTGCAGAGGAAAGAGACAAGAAACGTGAGACAGTAGCTGGGAAAACAGAAAAGGGACCAGAAAAGACAGGAAGACAAGGATAAAAACAGATAATTAAACTATTTAATAATGTAATTAATGATAAGATGCAGAACACTATCTAAATGTATAATAAGCTATGATAAAGCATACATGAAGTATGAATGCAATTATTTAATTCACATCTATATAATTTTGATACAAGGAAAGATAATAGTTATAAGAATAATATAAAATCATTTTAAAATACATCGCCAGCAATATTTATACAAAGTCTATTTAACATGACAGTTTAAATTAATGTATAATTTAATGTTTTAGCATAAGAATACAACACGGAGATAACAAGGGAAGAGCGGTGACGTTAACTGAGCAACACCACGACTTCATTTCCTACACACACACACACACACACACACATACACACAGATAGATTGACATACAGATTGGTTTATTTGGCTACATGGTTACAATATTATATATTTACAATTACACAAAGCATCCATATAGTACGGTACATCACACATATTACATTTGAATGACTGCACTTATGACCTACAAACATAATACAACACACATACATACACATACGCACACGCACACACAGAGGCATACACACACACACACACACACACACACACACACACACACACACACACACACACACACACACACACACACACACACACACACAGTAACTTCACTATCGCTGGCCCCCACGGCGCTTGCCTCACCTCATTTCCTCTTTCACGATGCTTTTCTCATTTTTTTTTATCTTATCAGTATTTTCCCTCCTTCTTTTGAACTCTTTCTTATATATTTATATTTATTATTATTTATTCGTATTGTGTAGTATCAGTATTTCTTGCATTATATTTACTCTTTTCCCCATTTCGCTCTGTATTACTATTTGTATTACTATTTATCATAACGTTAATTTTTCTCGTGGATTGATATTTCTGCGCTGTTCTTCTGTTTTCATTTTTATTCCAGCTTTTGTTTTTTCTTTCATGAATAATATTTCTTTTAAAGGGAATATTATTAAACATTCACCCGGCATTGATATTCTAAGACCTTTTTCCGACATGATTATGAAATATTTTAAGTGATTTTTTGCCCCGGGTTTTTAGCTATCATATGTGAAGGGACCATCACCTATCACAATTAATTAGAACGCGTCTGATTCAACTCACTCTCTTGTCAGTCCAATGAATTACACTCTCTCTCTATCAATGTATTCTTCTAGGGTAATTATGAACACTGCATAATTAAGAGCTAGTGAGGCGTATTTGATTTCGTGATCATCAGAAGTATTTTGTTACCATTTTGTCGAGTGGAAAAAAAAAATCGCCATGACTTGTGTATTTTTTCACATTTTGACACGGTCTCAGTTAATCGTGGAGTACATACAGTTGCTCCCAGTAAATCTATGAACGCCTATTAAAAATGGAAATGTGTGAGCGAATTTGTGAAACTTAAAGGCTGTGATAAAGAGTTTGATGCCGTTTCAAATCAATGTCCAGGGAATACTGAAAGCAACTGTACATTGCAAACACTGATTATATTGTGGTTTTACTTGCTGCAAACTTAAATTCGTGACTATTTTATTATTTGTGACACATTTTCACAAAGGCCAAGAGTCACCGTCGAGGTTCGTGCATATGGTGGTAGTGGTGGTAGACTGAATGTTGGTAGTTGTGGTTGATTGAATGTTGGTAGTTGTGGTAGACTGAATGTTGATAGTTGCGGTAGATTGAATGTTGGTAGTTGTGGTAGATTGAATGTTGGTAGTTGTGGTAGATTGAATGTTGGTAGCTGTGGTAGATTGAATGTTGGTAGTTGTGGTAGACTGAATGTTGATAGTTGCGGTAGATTGAATGTTGGTAGCTGTGGTAGACTGAATGTTGGTAGTTGTGGTGAAAGGTATATAATGTGTAGTTTTGGAAATAAATGTTGGTAGTTGTAGTGGGAAGAATGTTAGTAAAATGGCAACATACGGAAGATAATGTGATGGCATTAGTAATATATAAATGTTTTTCAGAATGAGCAAAAAAAAACAGGGAGGTGAAAGTAATAATGAGCACCAAAATAAATGTTGGCAGAATGAGAAAACAGTCAGGAGAAAATTAAAGAAAAATGGATAAATGTTGGGAGAATGAGGAACACGGTGAGGGAGAAATGAGGACAGCAGTGGTTGGCAGTGGTGCTAGGAATTGGTGGCAGTAACGCGAGAGGGTATAACAAAAATGGTGTCAGGGTTTGGGTGGAAATGGTGGCAGCAGGGAGGAAGGACATTGGGTCAGAAGGCCACTTGGTATATAGAGGCAACTTTTCTTGTTTTGGCTAGCGGTAGACGATTTTCCTCAGTTTGGGTTGGATCTGTGGAAAAGTAGGAGGATTGGGAGAGGTAGCTTGTTGCAAATTTAATTCCAAGAGATCCTTCCTAAGCTGAATGATTAAATTGATATACTTAGTTTTGGGAAGGGTCTTTGGGACAGATAGTTTATTACTTGAGATAGTCGTAACTTCTGTAATTCCAAGAGATCTTTCCTAAGCTGAATATAATAGCAAGGAAACGAAACCGGCTTATTCCCATCAAATTAAACCGGTGTCTCGTATCCTTTTCCATTCATCCATCCATCCATCCATTTCTTCTGTCCATCTATCCCTAAATGAATAGGAAAATATCCGATCCATGTTTGGGAAGAAGTATTTGGTAGTGAGTTTCCCAGCCCCTCTTGGTTTAATTAATTACAAAATGAGGCACTGTTTAATTTTTAGTAGAATATCTAGCCCGAGTTGTAGGTATAATTATTTTTTAACCCCGCTGCATATTGACGGGCATGTGGCCTGATATTAATATTTATAATACGGCTGATGGATATAACCAGGGCTTTGAATAATAGCCGGCGTTTCAGCGTGTGGGGAGAGGGACGGATAGGTAGTGTATTTAATATTTGCCTTCATATATATCCAAATTTTGCGTGAGGTATAATTAATTTAACGTCCCATTAGCGCAGGTCGAGGTATGCGTGTGTGCGGTTTATATGTGATGGTCTTTTCTTTTTTACTGCATTTCGTTGGGAATGGTAATACTAGAGCAGGAAAATCAGATCCCCTCCCCCCCCCCCTCCCCACATCTAGCTGCATGGATTGCTGTGAAATTATAGACGAACGCCGCCAGCTTGTATGATAATCCACGCACGCACGCACGCACGCACACACAACACACATGAACTCACACACGCATTATAGTTCACTCTCACACAAGGCTACATATATTTAAACACTTACCATAACCCACAAACATCGGTATGCACACAGAATTTCACCCCTTCAAACCACATAAGCCACCACAGCCTATCATGCGACCACAACCTTCTCATAGAGCAAACATATACAAAAAAAAAAAACACGGTCAACCACAAAACAACCCCAAGCCAAGATAAGTGGAGTATAGTATGAATGGGGTCGTAGCCTCGAAAGGGGGCCGTTGTATTGATTGTGTACCTCTCTTGGACCAACACAATCAAAACAACCACAAACAAACACAAACAATAAAAACAACCACAATCAATCATAAACACTAAGAGTAAGACGTGTAGTATAGTCTGAAGGGATCGTATTAGCGAAGTGGGGGGGCCGTTGTATTGATTGTGGGCCTTCTCTTGGCAACTTGGGGATGGACCAAAAATATCATAACGGTGGTGTCAGGTGTCTGGAGGGGGGGGGGGGGGGAGGAAGGAAGGATGGATAAAGGGAGGGAGGGAGGGAGGGAGTAAGTAAGTAATGAGGAGGGAGGGAAGGAGAAAGGGAGATTGTGAAGAAAGGGAAGGAGAAAGGAAAGGAATTGGTGGAAGAAGTAAGAGGAAAAAGCCGACAAGGAGGAAGAGTAGAGAGAAATGAAGGAAGTATAAGATAAAGAAGAGAGAGAGAGAGTGTGTGTGTGTGTGAGAGAGAGAAGAGAGACTGAAACCGTGAGACAGAATTTGACAAAAGGAGGATGTGGAGGTCGAATGAAAACCTGGCTTTAATTAGAGAAGGCAAACGAAAAATGGCGAATGGAACTCATAAACCGTGATTAATATAAGAGAGAGAGAGAGTGTGTGAGAGTGAGTGAGTGAAAACAGGCAGAGGTGTGCGAAGAGTTTTGTAACCCTTTGACTTAGAAATCCAAACTGAAATATATGGAATGTAGCAGAGAAAGTCATATGCCCGTGCTTGAGAGAGAGAGAGAGAGAGAGAGAGGTAGAGGTAGGTAGGACCAACATCGATCTGTGGTGCGGCTGCCACGTGCACAGCTCACGTGAGGCGTGCACCAGGTCACACATGATAAATGGCTCATTATGATCACGAACCCATGTAGTCACGAGCAACATTCATCCTTATTGGCAGTCTTTACTAACTCATCAGCAGCATTGTGTCGTGTCCTCCTTATCCCTAGCTTTCTGTTCCTCCTCTTTTCCTTCGTCGTCTTCAATATTATCTTCATCAACACCATTAGCATTATCATCATTATTCTATTCTCCAAATCACTATCATGTTCACTATCCTTACATAAGCCAATTATTCATCATTTGGATTAACTAGAACTTCTTTCTCTTCTCTTGTCGTCTTGCTGCCTTATCATCCCATTCACTGTAATTATCAAACTATTTGTATTACTATCCTGTCACATACATATCTTGAGACTATTACTTCTGCTACTGCCACCACTACCACACCATCTATCTTCGCTTTCGTTCACCACACCCTCCCTCAGCATTACTCCACTCCGTCATTGCAGTCAACATCACTCAACCCTTCATTATTCAGTCGTACAATTACTCCTGTGAGAGCCAAACACCTGACTAAAAAGTGAAATATTAGTTTTCCTATATCCGTTAACCTACACTTCATGCTATTACCACAGCGTTCTAATAAATTATTCAAAGTTGCCGTATATAATACTACTATATTATGTCTCAGCTTCTTTAGACCACTCACCATCATCACTGCAATCACCATCATCACCACTACAAATGCATCAATCGTCCTCATTATCACAACAGTTAACAAGAGTAAATCTAATGTCAATATAAAAATATTTATTCTTCACAACTGTTTCTGCTATCACTTGCACTATAATATCTACAACTATCACCGCATCCACCATATTATACTACCAATACTTTCATCACCACAGCCACCACCTTTCACCACTAACTACCAGAACAACTAACTTTCACCACCACCAATATCACCAAAACAACTACCACTATCTTCACTAGCACCAGCTATCACAATCACAACCACCATCACCACCTTACACCACCACCACCACTACCACCTTATATCGTAAGACCATTAAAATACCATCACCTGACACATCATCCAACCCCCCAGCCCACCCCCAGCCCCCCTCGGCCAGCACCATATACGTACTGAGCTATGGTGCCCCCTTTACCTCCACTATATATACCAGGCTACGGCACCAATCCACCGTTATTAAGTTTCTGATATGGGCAGGTTTCATTGAGAGTGGCAGTGGGGCTGGAAATTGCTTGTGTGTGCGTTTGAGTGTATGTGTGTTTTGTGGGTATGTGTGCGCCTGTGTGTTCGAGCCTGTGTGTACGTGTGTTCGTGTGTGTGTGACTGTGTGACTTATTTAGCCGAGATAAATGTCACGGGCTAAAAATATCCACACAGATGAATGGGCCGATTTGAGTGTAATTTGATCGTGGTACTGGTGTCGGTTATATATCGTCTTGGTTATTATATTCGTTGCTAGCTATTACGAGTGGTGTAGTGTTATTTTATATACTTTGGCCTCTCTTACCCCTCGCCTCCTCCCCCCCTCCCCCCAAGTCCATCACCCCCTTCCTTATGCGGTCACTGCTACCACCGCAACTGCCAGTATCACAACCACAAGTTTCCCCTGCAATGCTTTTGTACCACAAGTTTGGCCAAAAGCAGGTACGATATAGTAACGTTGTAACATGATAACCCCCGAAAGCGTCACAACCGTCACTTTTAGCCGTATCTACATAAGTCTTGTATCTCTTTAAAGGATCAAATACCATCTCTTCTGTCTTGACCATCATGACCGTATATCTGTCTCACAAATACGGTCGAGTGTTCCAGTTTTCAGAGGGTCTTTTTTCGTCACACACACTCATAGACCGGACGAGTAGCGGTGCAGAACGTTCCGGATACACGCGATTGTAGCCACTCCCTAAACCGGCCAGTGCGTTGGGAAGATCGCCGTAGGGATGAGGGATAAGGTGAGATAGGGACTAGATAACAAATGGGGAATCGGAAGATAGGAAAGAAGGGATAGGGACTTTGGTTTTCAGCGAAGTGTGAAGTAGAGATGATCGTGACAGTGTCGGCGAATATATCTTATTTCACTCGAATTAAACTTACTGAAATAGAGGTAAAAATAGGTTTTGTTGTGTTTTTTGGAGTGGATAGTCTGTTGCGTGAGGAACGTTTTTAGTTTAGTATGAAGTGGAGAAGTTGGTGTTTGGAGATGTTTTACCTTCCATTTCACATGGTGATATCTCATTTGAAAGGAGTGTGAAACGTGGGAATTCTGGTGGGTTTTGTGGTGGATATTGTAGGGTATGAGAAACGTTTTTAGTAAAGAGTGATGTGGAAAAGGTTGTACCTGTTAGACGGTTTTATGACTTCGTTTCGGAGATATCTCTTGTGATTGGTGTGATCTGTGGAATTATGGCGAGTTTGTGAGGTAGAAACTGGGCCTAGTGTAGGTTATAGGGAACGTAATTGGATGGGGGTGGCTACTGTGAATAGCGGAATAGTTATAGTAAGTTGGTGTGGAGGAGAGGGAGAGTGGAGTAGAGTGAGAGGATGTGTGGATCGTAAGAATGGAGGAAGAATCAGGGTATGTGTAAAACGTAAAAGTGAAACGAAAGCAGAATGATTGGATGTATGAAGTGGATCACAGGGAGAGTGGAGTTACGGGAGAGTGGAGCAGAAGAAAAGTGGAGCGAGCTAGAGAGAGGAGGAGGGAGACAGAGCGAGACAGGACCGTGGGAGAGATGTTGTATGTAGGAAGGCCGGCGCGGCACTGGCTGGCGGAGCGAGGGGCAGGCTAGGCGGCAGCTGCTGCGACAGGCTCCCCGTCAGGCAGGTTGTGTGGTGGTGTGTGGTGTGCAGGCTACCACCACCGCCACCATTACTACCACCACTACTACTATCGCTACTGCCACCGTTGATGTCTACCATCCCGCCCGCCTGCCTACCACTACCACCACCACCACCACCACCACCAACATTAGTACCATCATCACGACCACCACCACCATTACAACCACCACAGCTACCACACCTACTACCATAACTACTATTATCACTACTGCCACAGTTAATGTCGATCTTCCCGACTCCCTACCTACCATCACTGCTACTACTATTACTACCACCACTAGTAGTAATTCGGGATGTTCACACTACCACCGCCACTACCATTACTACCACCAAAGCTACCACTACTACTACTACTATTGCTACAGCCACCATTGATATTGCACCTCCCGCCTACCTGCCTACCACTACCACCACCATCATTAGTATTATCAGCACTACCACCACTATTTCTACAACCATTGCTACCACCACTACTACTATAGTTACTGCCACCATTGATTTTGACCCCCCGCCTGCCTGGCTACCGTCACCACGACTACTACTACTACCATCATCAGTAGTAATAGTAGTAGGTGTGTGGTGTGCAGGCTACCATTACTACCAAGCCTGCCTGCTTAAAAGCACTATCACTACTACTACTACTACTACTACCACCACTACCACTAACACTACTATCACCATTACTACCATCACTCACACCGGCCCAAGCACCACAACTACCACTACTACCACCATTGACGCCTACTACTACCACTGTTATCACCATTGGCGCATCCCCGCCCCTGTCTGCCACTATTACTACCACACTATTACTACCATTATCACCAGGATTTATGTCGCTCCTCCCGCCTGCCACCATTACCACCACCACTACCACTACTACCACCGTTGAGCCCGACTGTTCTACTTCTCGTGTCTGCCACCATCACCACCAATAATAATAATATTCAATACAATCATCACTATAGTCCGTTCATTCTAGTTTGGGTAGAAATCGTAACCTCTAACCTCTGTAACTCAAAACCGGCTTGAGCAAATAAGTTGTCAATTTCCACACCTATTCCCTAGCCAAGTCTTCCTATTTGGTAGACATATTAGCTTGATTACTCTAGTCCTTTTTGAGTTATGAGAGGTTATTGGTTACAATTTCTGCCCAACCTAGAATGAACAGACTTATACCACCATCATCACTTCCACCACTGCTACTAGCACTATTACTACCATCACCTCTGCCTGCCTGCTTCTAACATCCAAATCTCTGATAATATGTCATGCTGCCTACCAACATAACTACCACTGTTTACGCCGTGTCTTCCAACTCTCTTCTGCCTTACAACACTCTGCCATCCAACTCTGTTTAACAACTATATGCCTTCCAACTATTTGCCTTACAACTATCCACCTTCCTACTCTCTGACTTACACATGTATAACTTCCTACTCTCTGCCTTACAGCTGTCTAACTTCCTACTCTCTGCCTTACAACCCTGCCTTGCAAATCTCTGTATTGCATCACTGCCTTCCTGCACTATGCCCTCCAACTCTCTGCCTTCCTGCACTATGCCCTCCAACTCTCTGCCTTCCTGCATTATGCCCTCCAAGTCTCTGCCCTCCAGCACTATGCCCTCCAACTCTCTGCCTTCCTGCATTATGCCCTCCAACTCTCTGCCTTCCAGCACTATGCCCTCCAACTCTCTGCCTTTCTGCACTATGCCCTCCAACTCTCTCCCTTCCAGCATTATGCCCTCCATCTCTCTGCCTTCCTGCATTATGCCCTCCAACTCTCTGCCTTCCTGCATTATGCCCTCCAACTCTCTGCCTTCCTGCATTATGCACTCCAACTCTCTGACTTCCAGCACTATGCCCTCCAACTCTCTGCCTTCCAGCACTATGCCCTCCAACTCTCTGCCTTCCTGCATTATGCCCTCCAACTCTCTGCCTTCCAGCACTATGCGCTCCAACTCTCTGCCTTCCAGCACTATGCCCTCCAACTCTCTGCCTTCCAGCACTATGCCCTCCAACTCTCTGCCTTCCTGCATTATGCCCTCTAACTCTCTGCCTTCCAGCACTATGCCCTCCAACTCTCTGCCTTCCAGCACTATGCCCTCTAACTCTCTGCATTCCTGCACTATGCCCTCCAACTCTCTGCCTTCCTGCATTATGCCCTCCAACTCTCTGCCTTCCAGCACTATGCCCTCCAACTCTCTGCCTTCCTGCATTATGCCCTCCAACTCTCTGCCTTCCTGCATTATGCCCTCCAACTCTCTGCCTTCCAGCACTATGCCCTCCAACTCTCTGCCTTCCTGCATTATGCCCTCCAACTCTCTGCCTTCCTGCATTATGCCTTCCAACCCTCTGCCTTCCTGCATTATGCCCTCCAACTCTCTGCCTTCCAGCACTATGCCCTCCAACTCTGTCTTCCTGCATTATGCCCTCCAAGTTTCTGCCTTCCAGCACTATGCCCTCCAACTCTCTGCCTTTCTGCACTATGCCCTCCAACTCTCTCCCTTCCAGCATTATGCCCTCCAACTCTCTGCCTTCCAGCACTATGCCCTCCAACTCTCTGCCTTCCTGCATTATGCCCTCCAACTCTCTGCCTTCCAGCACTATGCGCTCCAACTCTCTGCCTTCCAGCACTATGCCCTCCAACTCTCTGCCTTCCAGCACTATGCCCTCCAACTCTCTGCCTTCCTGCATTATGCCCTCTAACTCTCTGCCTTCCAGCACTATGCCCTCCAACTCTCTGCCTTCCAGCACTATGCCCTCTAACTCTCTGCATTCCTGCACTATGCCCTCCAACTCTCTGCCTTCCTGCATTATGCCCTCCAACTCTCTGCCTTCCAGCACTATGCCCTCCAACTCTCTGCCTTCCTGCATTATGCCCTCCAACTCTCTGCCTTCCTGCATTATGCCCTCCAACTCTCTGCCTTCCAGCACTATGCCCTCCAACTCTCTGCCTTCCTGCATTATGCCCTCCAACTCTCTGCCTTCCTGCATTATGCCTTCCAACCCTCTGCCTTCCTGCATTATGCCCTCCAACTCTCTGCCTTCCAGCACTATGCCCTCCAACTCTCTGCCTTCCTGCATTATGCCCTCCAACTCTCTGCCTTCCAGCACTATGCCCTCCAACTCTCTGCCTTCCTGCATTATGCCCTCCAACTCTCTGCCTTCCAGCACTATGCCCTCCAACTCTCTGCCTTCCTGCATTATGCCATCCAACTCTCTGCCTTCCTGCATTATGCCCTCCAACTCTCTGCCTTCCTGCATTATGCCCTCCAACTCTCTGCCTTCCTGCATTATGCCCTCCAACTCTCTGCCTTCCTGCATTATGCCCTTCAACTCTCTGTCTTCCAACACTCTGCTTTCGAACACTAAGGCTTTCAACATGCTCACTTCCAGAGCCCTGCCTTACAACTCCCTGGCTTCCAACTCTTTGCCTTGCAACTCTTTATTTTCCAACATTCTCTCTTTCAACTGTCTACCTTCCAACTGTATGCCTTGCAATCCTCTACCTTCCAACTTCCTGCCTTACAATTATCTACCTTCCAACTCGCTGCCTTTCCAACTCTCTGCCTTCCATCCCTTTGCCTTCCGTCTCTCTGCCTTCCATCCCTTTGCCTTCCATCTCTCTGCCTTCCATCCCTTTGCCTTCCATCTCTCTGCCTTCCACCTGTCTGCCTTCGTCCTGTCTTTCTCGTCCTCCTTGCCGCCCTAGGATATGCTAGGATAGTGTTCATATCTTGCTCCTCCATCATAAAATCTCCTGGTTTCTGTGTGTGTGTGTGTGTGTGTGTGTTCAACGTAGAGTTACCAAAATGATACCTAGCCTAAAGAACAAACCATACGAAGAGCCGTCTTAGAGAATTAAATATATTTCCTTTAACCCAGCGCAGATTAAGAGGTGACTTAATTCAAGTGTTCAAAATAATCAAAGGCATCGACAATATGAACTCTAGTAAGTACTTCACTATCGACCAATCTAATTACACGCGGGGAAACGGTTGCAAAATTATTGGTAAATCTTTTAACTCACACGAATCTAAGAATTTCTTCTTCAATCGAGTTGTCAACTTGTGGAGCCCTTCCCCGAAACGTTATAGACTGCATCACCGTTGATTCATTTAAACTCCGCCTAGACAAATATCTCGCATCAAACCCGCGACTGACTGCGTTTGTAAATGAATAACTTTATTTTATCCCCCCCTCAGTTACTAACCCATCTGTCCCCTACTAACTTCCTAATCCTGCCACGGACATTAGTTCCAGGGCAGTAATTCCCTTTCCAATGTTCCCTTACCCACTCTAAACCACTGTTTGGACACTTGATCCTCAGTGTTTTGGAGGACAAGCAACCTAGAAGGGTCTCTAGATCTGTTGTTGCTTGATTTCCTTTGTACTCCTTTGTACTCCTTTGTACTCCTCCATCATAAAATCTCCTGGTTTCTGTGTGTGTGTGTGTGTGTGTGTGTGTGTGTGTGTGTGGAGAGACAGAGAAAGATAGAGAGCGAGAGCGAGCACTGGGAAGGAAGGAAAGGGGGGGAGGGAAGAGAGTACAAATGACCAGATCCCCCTTGCTCTTGCTCTCTCTCTCTCTCTCGCTCTCTCTCTCTCTCTTTCTCTCTCTCTCTCTCTCTCTCTCTCTCTCTCTCTCTCTCTCTCGCTCTCGCTCTCGTTCTCTCTGTCTCTCGTTCTCTCTGTCTCTCGTTCTCTCTGTCTCTCTCTTGCTCGTTCTCTCTCTCGCTCTCTCTCTTTCTCGCTCTCTCTCTTTCTCGTCCTCTCTCTCTCTCTCTCTCTCTCTCTCTCTCTCCTCTCCTCTCTCTCCTCTCTCTCTCTCTCTCTCCCACACCTTTCATTTTTCTGTGACCTGACATAATAGACAGGGAGGGGGGGGGGGGGGGGGGGGGGGGGGGGTCGTTTAAGACAGGGGGGGGGGGGGCCGGGGGAGATAACAATATAAAAGGGAGTTGTAGAAAGCGAGGATAATTGTATAATAACAATACACATACAAATGAAAGAAATGCACACCGTTAATTACGAAAGAAAATAGTACAGCCAACCCATCACGAGTTTTACTGTGTTTCTTAAGGGGAGGTTTTTGTTTTGTTATGTGCCTGGACCTCCTCCTCCCTCATGTTTAGATTAATTAATTTTGAGATTTAAAGAGGTTCGCCCCATTAGTATGGCGATTTTAATACCTTTTGCCCCATTTTTTGCCATTTTTTTTAGACCTTTCATGCCATTTAGGTGTCGATTTTTTCTGGCGAGTAGGAGCGTGCCTGTAATTTAAGAGGAATTGGCATTCGGCCAGGACCTTCTTAAACCGAATAATGTACATATGTACCTCGAAATATGTACCATGCAAATATGTTTCCATAAGGGGTCTTGGAAATGTTTTACTTAGCTTGATAGAAGTCTAGCCCCCCCCGCCCGCCCTCCTTAACTTACAAGAAATTGGCATCCTTAGTCCGGTGATTATTTTTGTTTTAATGATGCAAGACGATTCTCTTTCCTAAATAATGCTGCTTCATATTAGTACTACGGTATGTTTCCATATTTGGTAATATTGTCGATCAATCATAAAAGCCAGGTTTATATTAAATAATTATATATTATTAATATCCTAGAGTATATTGGGGCACTTTATTTAAACCGGACTCCTGGAAAGCTCTACCAGTTATCATATTATGTTAATTATATAGTATGGGTATATTATGTTAATTATATAGTATGGGTATATTATGTTAATTATATAGTATGGGTATATTATGTTAATTATAGTATATGGGTATACTTATGTTAATGATATAGTCTGGTAAATTATGTTAATTATATAGTATGGGTATATTATGTTAATTATATAGTATGGGTATATTATGTTAATTATATAGTATGGGTATATTATGTTAATTATATAGTATGGGTATATTATGTTAATTATATAGTATGGGTATATTATGTTAATTATATAGTATGGGTATATTATGTTAATTATATAGTATGGGTATATTATGTTAATTATATAGTATGGGTATATTTTGACTAAGTATGCTTATGGATTAGTATATTCAAAATTCCGTCATGATGGAGTTGAAAATCATCGAATAATAGGCTCTGAAGTCCAAAGAATTCTGTCGATAATGTTGCGTGTGGGATACCGAGAGAGAGAGAGAGAGAGAGAGAGAGAGAGAGAGAGAGAGAGAGAGAGAGAGTTAGAGAGAGAAAGAGAGAACGCGAGAGCGAGAGAAGAGAGAGAGATAGAGAGAGAGAGAGAGAGAGAGCGAGCGAGCGAGCGAGCGAGCGAGAGAGAGAGAGAGAGAGAGAGAGAGAGAGAGAGAGAGAGAGAGAGAGAGAGAGAGAGAGAGAGAATAGGAACCCATCAATTGTATATTTATCTAATGAGTTCAACCTTTCTATATCATTCACATCATTTAAGGGAGCCCACCTCGTTTTTTTCTCTTTCTCTCCCTCTCTCTTTGGCTTGTATCCATTCGGCCCCATTCATCCTACTGTTTTAAGACATTTACCCCCATCCAGGTGTTAATATTTTCCTGGCGAGCGGTAGCGAGCCAGCATATATATATATATATTGTTTTGACAGCAAGCTAAATTTGTACATTTTTCGATAGAAAATGTTCTCCGGCGAAGCCGGATTTCTCCATACAATGCTGGCTCGCTATCGCTCGCCAGGAAGAAATCGACACCTGGATGGGGATAAACGTCTTAAAACAGTTGGCTGAATGGGGCCGAATGGATACAAGCCAGGGAAAGAGAGAAAAGGAGAGAAAGATGAATAAAAAGCCGGTGAACCTCCTTAATATAATGTATCTCTCAAGGCTACATAAACACTGACTTAGAATTTGACGCGAATTTTGAAGGTGGCCATCCTGTAGGAAAGTGTTGGGCATTTGAAAGTCTCCGTGGCAATAACTAAATCGAGTTTGGCCGGTACGTGACGCTGTTTTCTTATTCAATTTGGCCAACTGTACGGTCGCGCGCAAAAGTCCTGTCCCAACTTGCCAAATGTAGTGTATTTTCCCCTTTTGATGGCATAGAGTGTACATACCAAGCTTGTCAAATGTTTCATATTAGGGTTTACTCTTGTATTTTTCAGCCTTTCTGTATTATGACGCCTTTTTAATTATCTTCTGGTTATTGTTAGACGATTTTGTCCAGCTTGGAAAGACAAATTACCATATTATTACCATATTATTTAGGTTGATTTTGCTGTATATTCATATTTTAAAGTAGACTGTACAGGATTAGGAGCGCTAAGATACACAACGAAACACAAACATAACGAAAGAAAGACAAAATTATCAGAATGTAGTTTCGATTACAGCTGCTACTCTTTGACTCGGATATTGTGGCTTCGATGTATCCGTCGCTAAGGTGTTCGTGTGATGCCGCCTTATGTTTTTGGCAACTAATAGGCGATTTTGTTCAGCTCAGGAAGGACGTCTACCCATTAAAAAGCTACAGACTTAATTAATCCTTTTAGCTACCATATATCCTTCCTAAGTTTCATAAAATCGTGTAAATGTAGCTGAAATCAAATAAAAAAGACGTCGCCGGTACAGAAGGGGTTAAACAGCATATTTCTATCGAAAAATGTACAAATTTAGCTTGCTGTCAATACAAATATATATATGCTGGCTCGCTACTGCTAGCCAGGAAAGTATTGACACCTGGATGGGGGTAAACGTAGGCTGAATGGGGCCGAATGGATACAAGCCAAAGAGAGAGAGAGAGATAAAGAAAAAAAAAAGCGAGGTGGGCCCTCTTAACGCTTGTACATTAATTGATCATTGTGGTATTAAAAGTAATGTATGGGAAGATACATCGCTATTCAGTTTCTATAAATACTTACACAGTGAAAAATTCAGAAGGTAATAGCTTCCACCATTTTGTTGACACTGTACCATCTTTATGGGCAAAATGCGACCCGGAAGACAGAACAATCAGAGAAAAAGGAACTGCAATGGTTGGAGAGAGAGTGTGGACGACAATGGTTGGAGAGAGAGTGTGGACGACAATGGTTGGAGAGAGAGTGTGGACGACAATGGTTGGAGAGAGAGTGTGAACGACAATGGTTGGAGAGTGAGTGTGGACGACAATGGTTGGAGAGAGAGTGTGAACGACAATGGTTGGAGAGAGAGTGTGGACGACAATGGTTGGAGAGAGAGTGTGGACGACAATGGTTGGAGAGAGAGTGTGGACGACAATGGTTGGAGAGAGAGTGTGAACGACAATGGTTGGAGAGAGAGTGTGAACGACAATGGTTGGAGAGAGAGTGTGGACGACAATGGTTGGAGAGAGAGTGTGGACGACAATGGTTGGAGAGAGAGTGTGGACGACAATGGTTGGAGAGAGAGTGTGGACGACAATGGTTGGAGAGAGATGTGGACGACAATGGTTGGAGAGAGAGTGTGGACGACAATGGTTGGAGAGAGAGTGTGGACGACAATGTTGGAGAGAGAGTGTGGACGACAATGGTTGGAGAGAGAGTGTGGACGACAATGGTTGGAGAGAGAGTGTGGACGACAATGGTTGGAGAGAGAGTGTGGACGACAATGGTTGGAGAGAGAGTGTGGACGACAATGGTTGGAGAGAGAGTGTGGACGACAATGGTTGAGAGAGAGTGTGTACGACAATGTTTGGAGAGAGAGTGTGGACGACAATGGTTGGAGAGAGAGTGTGGACGACAATGGTTGGAGAGAGTGTGGACGACAATGGTTGGAGAGAGAGTGTGGACGACAATGGTTGGAGAGAGAGTGTGGACGACAATGGTTGGAGAGAGAGTGTGGACGACAATGGTTGGAGAGAGAGAGTGTGGACGACAATGGTTGGAGAGAGAGTGTGGACGACAATGGTTGGAGAGAGAGTGTGGACGACAATGGTTGGAGAGAGAGTGTGGACGACAATGGTTGGAGAGAGAGTGTGGACGACAATGGTTGGAGAGAGAGAGTGGACGACAATGGTTGGAGAGAGAGTGTGGACGACAATGGTTGGAGAGAGAGTGTGGACGACAATGGTTGGAGAGAGAGTGTGGACGACAATGGTTGGAGAGAGAGTGTGGACGACAATGGTTGGAGAGAGAGTGTGGGACGACAATGGTTTGAGAGAGAGTGTGGACGACAATGGTTGGAGAGAGAGTGTGGACGACAATGGTTGGAGAGAGAGTGTGGACGACAATGGTTGGAGAGAGAGTGTGGACGACAATGGTTGGAGAGAGAGTGTGAACGACAATGGTGGCATACATTGAATTACATTGAAAAAATAGTATTAATACAGCATTATTTTTTAATAACATTCAACTTATTTTGTTGTAAAGTATTGCAAATGAATGGCATTGATCAGACAATATTATAATAACTGATCATTAATTGACATTGCTTTTTAAAGTGTTACATTTGAATTACTTTGAACAGATAGACTAACAAATGTATATATGATAGAATATCACTCAAAAGTTAACTGATGTATAAATATAATCAAATAATTAATTTATATAATCGAATGACATTAACAATTTTCGTTATGTTTTTTTCTAAACGGAATAATATTGGAAAAGTATATTATATTAATTCTAAAAAAAATATTGCAACAGTGAAATGGACACTTTGATCTTTTTCCATAATCGACAAAACATGAAAACAAAAATCCTGTAATGGAATTACGTTGACATTTTAAAAGATACATTAAGTGATTAATTTTACCAATGTAGTGCCTTTGAAATAATAATTGAAATATAATTAGTAAATTACATATAAACTAGAAAGCAAATTTATCATGGTAATGAATAGAAAAGAATGACAATTGCCTTATAATAAAATTAAGAAATTAAGTTAACGCCTTAATTTCTGAACCACTAACAATTGCAGCCCACTATACTCCTGTAAAGCGGTTTATGAGAAAATTAATTTAAAGTAACTGGAAGCTTGGGTCTTTCATATCAGGGAGTGGAATGCAGAGATGTGTAGAGATATGGATGGATATATTGATTAATTAATAAGTATGTAAACATATATACATGATATATATATATATATATATATATATATATATATATATATATATATATATATATATATATATATATATATATATATATATATATAGAGAGAGAGAGAGAGTAAAATAGCAAAAGCAAGAAAAAGGAGCAAAATGGACCTACGCCTGAGGACATACGCCTGAGAAAAGAAGGAGAAAACGTAAAGAAAATGGCGACGTACTGTACGTTGATATGAGAAACAATGATGGAAGAGGGAGCTATTGCAAATGTACAACAAACTCAGAGAGAAATTAACATAAATACACTAGGCACACAGACTTTACGATCCCAGCGGGGTGGTCAGCGCTTAATACTGTTAGGGATAGCAAACCTGATAGTAAGGGAAAGTGAAAGGAAAATATAGCAATGAGGAGTACAAAGGAGTACAAAGGAAATCAAGCAACAACAGGTCTAGTGACCCTTCTAGGCTGCTTGTCCTCCAAAACACTGAGGATCAAGTGTCCAAACAGTGGTTTAGAGTGGGTAAGGGAACATTGGAAAGGGAACTACTGCCCTGGAACTAATGTCCGTGGCAGGACTAGGAAGTTAGTAGGAGACATATGGATTAGTAACTGAGGGGAGGATAAAATAAAGTTATTCATTTACAAACGCAGTCAGTCGCGGGTTTTATGCGAGATATTTGTCTAGGCGGAGTTTAAATGAATCAACGGTGCTGCAGTCTATAACGTCTCGGGGAAGCCCATTCCACAAGTTGACAACTCGATTGAAGAAGAAATTCTTAGATTCGTGTGAGTTTAGGAGAGAGAGAGAGAGAGAGAGAGAGAGAGAGAGAGAGAGAGAGAGAGAGAGAGAGAGAGAGAGAGGCAGGCAGGCGACTATGTTATGATGACGAATATTTGAATAAGACGTATAGAAGCAATGTCAAAAACGAAATGAAGACGAAAGTGTGCTGAGGTAAAAGAATATCTGAGACAAGTTACAAATTCGTAAGAAAGGTTGTGCAAGCGTTATGTAGGCTATACAGTAAGTAGTTCAGGAATGAAGGAACTTATGATAATGAACTGAAGAGTTGGAGGGAAGGACTAGGTAAGGGAAAAATAAGGAAGGAAGGACCCCGTGAGGATAAAAATCGGAATAGAAGGAAGGAAGGAAGGAAGGAGTGGTAGGGGAGCTCCGCCTAGAGTCCCGCCGCCGCCACCACCACCACCATGGTCGATACGCTTAACTAGTTTGCATTTTACGAGAGCGGCGGCCTAATACAGAAGGTCTGCTGTACCGCGGCCAGCATGATACAGGCTGTACTATGAGGGGATGGGGGAGGATGGCTACACTGTCACACAAAGCCTTTTTATCAGTACTCTCTGTAATAATTGGTTATCTTTTAGTTTCTTTCGTTTCTCCTAACTTGCTGGCTCGCTATCGCTCGAGGAAGTGAATGGGTGGGGGGGGGGGGGGGGGAGGAGACTGACTACGCCTTCTTTACCAGCACTCATATTTATACGGGTTCTCTTCTATTTCTTTTATCATCTCGTGGTGTAATCTATACGCTCATATACCACACACATTGGCCTAGGCGATTACTGTATAATTATTAATCTTAATATCTCTCTCTCTCTCTCTCTCTCTCTCTCTCTCTCTCTCTCTCTCTCTCTCTCTCTCTCTCTCTCTCTCTCTCTCTCTCTCTCACTGGATATATATATATATATATATATATATATATATATATATATATATATATATATATATATTATATATATATATATATATATACAGAGAGAGAGAGAGAGAGATATTGTGTGTTTATTCAAGATACCATTTAGTAAAATATATTTCCATGAATGAGAGCAGTGAAGCTTATATTACTACCACACACAGACACAGTAAATGAAGGTTACACAGCACATTAGTGTGGAGCTGTGAACGTTTACCTTACCGCCGTACCCAACTCACTAGCCATTACGGGGGGTCACCGGCTTTTTTTGTATCTTTCTCTCCTTTTCCCTGGCTTGTATCCATTCGGCCCCATTCAGCCAACTGTTTTAAGACGTTTATCCACATCCAGGTGTCGATTTCTTCCTGGCGAGCAATAGCGAGCCAGCATTGTATGGAGAAATCTGGCTTCGCCGGAGACATTTTTCTATCGAAAAATGTACAAATTTAGCTTGCTGTCAAAACAAAAATATATATATGCTGGCTCGCTACCGCTCGACAGGAAAATATTGACACCTAGATGGGTGTAAACTTTTCAAAATAGTAGGCTGAATGGGGCCGAATGGATACAAGCCAAAGAGAGAGGGAGAGAAAAAGAAAAAAAGCGAGGTGGGCTCCCTTAAGACCAATCCCTTCCGGCTGGCGTTAGATTTATTTCATATTGTCGTTATTGATAGGCAAGGCCATAGGTGTTGGTAATGTGTTCGCGTAATGTGATATTAGCTGGACAGGTTACTAGTGCTCAACAAGGCCATCCAAGATCAGTAGATACAAACGATAAGAATTATACATGACTTTGATGAACCCTGGCAAGATTTTAGATGTTCACGGATCTCTATTTCTAGCCTTCAATCAAACGAATCGGGCAAATAAAGGCGAACAAATGGCTTTCTTGAGCATCGAAACTTCCTTACGGAGTGTTGGACAGTGTTGTGGAAGCCTGCGTTAATGGAATATAATAGGTACATGTAGCAGACGAACTTTGTATTTTGTAATTTTATTTGATAGATTGTAACTGTTAGATCCTTCCTAAGTTGTATAGAGTCGGATTATGTAGGCAGAATACAGTGAGAAAAGGCGTCCTAATACTGAAAAGGTTATTGGGAGTATCTTTTTTTCTTTCCCCAAGACCTGCCTTCGAAATAAATGTGTACACTTTTCAGTAGACAAGTGTCCCCTGCAATATCGTTATCGCTCGCCAGGATAAAATCGAAAGTTTTGAAAATTGCTAAAGAAATGGAGCAAAAAGTAAAGAAATCGCCAAACTAATGGGACAAACGTCTTAAAATGTTAATATAATGTGTCTATACATGAGGTAGAAGGGGATACAGAAAAAAACACCCCCTTAACCCTTTCACGCACATATGACGCAGAGGTTGCCAGATTAGCAATAAGAAATAGAGTTCTCTCACTCTTATAATTACCTCTCCAAAATTTGTTTTCTGCCCACAGCTAACTCAAAGACAACTGCAAAGGTTGAAGTAACTAAACTAAAGGTTTCTAAATACCCCTGATGGTAACAAAGGCTTTAAAGTATCCCCAATAGGCTCAAAATCGTGTCATATGTCGGAGAGGGTTAAAATGATATGGCAATAACAGTAACAGACATGGGACTAGTAATATTCCAGTAGTTTACACAGAAAAGATGATAAATATAGCAAGGACACCACCAAAGATGATAATAGAAATACCTGTTCTATGTGGTGAAAGGATGTGCTGTGATGATTGCCAAATTGTGAACGATGAATACAGCATTACTGAATTCTTTTAGGGTAACAATAGTTTTTTTTTTTTTTTTTTTCTTTCTTTTTCAGCTGAGGGTAAATTTAATCCCTTTGTTGATGATTTCTCAATAGTTACTGTACAAATGTGGAACTGATATGTCTCTGTATCCTAAAAATACCAAGTTTTCATAATTGTCAATATATCTCACCACACTATCTTCGTAATAGCTGAGTAAATAAGGAGAGAAATTTGCAGTTTACCGGCAGCTGGAAAGAAACGGACTATAGTTGAGATCGACCAGAGAGGCATATGAGTAAAACTATAAATATATCAATAGTCGTGTGTGTGTGTGTGTGTGTGTGTGTGTGTGTGTGTGTGTGTGTGTGTGTGTGTGTGTGTGTGGGTGGTTGTGTGTGAGAGAGAGAGAGAGAGAGAGAGAGAGAGAGAGAGAGAGAGCATAAGAAGCTTTTCAGCAGCTCAGCAGTCGGCACACATAAAACTAAAACAATTCAAGATATTTATTCAAAGATAGTTAGCTTTTCAAAGATATATGACCGGTTGGTATGGTAAATTGTCAAAAAGAAAGATGAATATATATCTTGATATATAAAAGATGTTTGAATATGAAATAAAAGTATATTATTAATGAGAATATTTCATGTTTTCAAAACTCAGACAGAATGGAAACTATAATTTATTTTTCTTTTCTAGCTGACGGTTTCGTAACAGATTAAGGGGAGACTGGCCTTTTGTTTGGTCTATTAATTCATTTATTCATATATTTTTTTTTAGTTTCCTCCCTAGACCTCCATCAATATTAGAAAAACACCCCATAGACACCCCATTTCAAGAGAAATGTACATTTTTCGTTAGAAGAATGTTCCGGCCGAAGGCCGGTTCCTCTTAAAATTGCAGGCTCGCTTCGCTCGCCAGGAAATAATCGACACTTGAATGGCACGAAAAGTCTTAAAATTGACAACGAAATGGGGCGAAAGGTGTTAAAATCGTCAAACTAATGGGCCGAACGTCTTATAATCTCAAAACTAGTGGGGCTAAACATTAGGGAGAAGGGGGTCCAGAAAAACGGTCTGCCTCCCCTTAAGCTGTTTGTTATGAAAACATAGTGTCATTTCATAGGATGGAGACATAGGGTCGTTTCGTATTTATCCATGAGTATTGAGTATATTATGAAGGGATTAAGGGGAGATGGTTCACTTTTGGGGCGATTTTTCCATGTATTCGTTATTTTTCTAGTTTCCTCCCTAGACCTCCATCAAATTAAAAAAAAAAAATACATCTATTAGATTAATTTGTACATTTTTCGGTAGAAAAATCTCCCGGCCAAAGGCCGGTTCTTCCAAGATTACAGGCTCACTATCGTTCGCCAGGGAAAAAATCGACACCTAAATAGCACGAAAGGTGTAAGTATTGACGAAGAAATGGAGCGAAAGGTCTTAACATTTACTAACTAATGGGGCAAACATCTTAACATCTGAAAA